>JAOEGS010018674.1:4251-15975 GCA_025447755.1 Corythornis vintsioides
GCCACAGCTCAGCCTGGGCCCGACTGGCTCTGGCCACAGCTCAGCCTGGGCCCGACTGGCTCTGGCCACAGCTCAGCCTGGGCCCGACTGGCTCTGGCCACAGCTCAGCGTGGGCCCGACTGGCTCTGGCCACAGCTCAGCCTGGGCCCGACTGGCTCTGGCCACAGCTCAGTGTGTCTTCACAATTTGCTGCCTGTCATCTAAGCTGTAGGAGCTAACTGTGCTGTGCTGTTATGCCCGCTGCAGGATATGAGGTATGTAAGAAAGAGCTGCTTAAACTTTGTAATTAAGTGGGCAGAAATTTGTTTCACTTAGTTGAAAGACAGTGCCACCTTAGGCTGCTGCTAAATTGATTACACCTATAAGTTTAATCCATACTTTTAAATCTCTTGAGGAATTTTGCTTTCTTGGTTCTAATCATTATTTTGGTGTTAAACAACTACTTTAGTTGTGTTTAACTTTGGTTTTCTTTTAGCTGAAAGTTAACCTTTTAAATATTTAAAAATTATTCCAACCAGCTAGAGTTCTGAGTGTAAAAGCTTCTCCTTGTTGGCTTGCTATTTAAACATTACTTAGTTGTTCACCTTTTTTCACTGTCGATATCTTTTAATATTGAGACAGACTTTATAGGAAGAATTCAATGGTTGCTATGTGATGAAAGGAATTGGAAAAAGAAATATTCTATCAGTGCTCTTTTTGTGGTTTTTGGGTTTATTTACTGTTTACTTATTCAGAGGACTATAGAGTATACATTCTGAGATACATATGATTGTCTTCATAAATGCTTAATGTTCATGCATGACTTTATTCTGGAAAGGAGGATAAATGGTTGTGTTTCTGAAATAGATATTTCTAAATAATTATGGGTGGAGCTGTTAATGCTTAAGTTGCTTCACTTATTTTTGTAATTTTTTGTATTTTTTTAACCCATTTCCAGTTTCTTGCAACTTTGCCAGACAGTCTTCTTGGGCTAGGTGACTACAGGCTGAGATCATAGCCTGCTGTTAAAATTTAGTCTAACTAGGTTTGTAATAAGCTTTTTCTCCAGTGTAATCAAGAGATTCTAATTGAGTACATGGTTTAGCTCTGGAACTTGACATTTTCTTAATGTTATCCTGACTTACAGGATGCATCTCCTGCTGTTCTAGCAATACTCTCTGTGGTAAATAGACTGGTAAGTCTCAATATACTCTGTGTTAACAGAACTGTAGCTGGCAACTATATCCTCTGAAAGCCCAGCAGCACTAGGCATGCTCATCACTTCATGGCTCTGCTGTCACAGAGCAGCAGACATTGCCACAGCCCTGACTGCAGTTTGCATGGCTTCATCAGTCACTGTGGTACCACTCAAAAGCAGAGAGCAAAGAGTTTGTTCTGTCAGAGCATTAAGCCCTCACTGAGTAGCTTCTAATTCCCACCCCAGTTACTAAGCCATTTGGGAAAAAAAGTGACAGATGCCTGTACATTGATCTGAAGGTTTGAAGCCTGCCTGTGATTGATTCAGTTTGGGCTCAGTGCATGGTTTTGTACAACTACACTTCATATACAGCACAGGCTTAGGAGATCCAGCACTTACTGTTAAAATAGTAAAAAAGGTACTCAAGACAGTAAGTAGAATCACTGTAATTATTTATTACCAGTGAGCATCATGCTACATTTCCCAGACTTGTGTTCTATTTGTGAAGGATGTTTCTTCTGTTGATGTAAATTTGTGGTATTTATGTTGTTAACTTCTTAAGCTGTTTTTTGGAGTATTAGGAAATATATTGAAACAGTTTGTTTCAGCAATACCTTTAAATAAATGTTGGCAGCATCTAAGTGCACCTTAGCTTGCCTTATGTAACTGAGATTGTGGGAAGATTTAGTTAAAGCACTGCCTCCCTGATACAGATGTATTTTGATGGTCTGAGTACACACTAATTTCTTAAAAGTGAAACAGATATAAATATTTTTTTTTTTTTTCTTCATCAGTTTTTCCACATCAGGATATTTGCATTTCTTACTGTAAGGACAAGATTTTATTCTGAAAAGTCTCTCCCTCCCTCCTCTTTTTAAATCTCTGTCAACAGCCATATAGCTTTCAGCTACATGAGTACTCAATATGTTCTGTTGCTGTAGGGGTACCTTAAAAATTTAAACTGGCACTTACTTTGCTTGGTTTCATGTCCTGGGTAGCTTTCTCAAGTATGCAATTTATGCTTTTTTCACTTAATAATTAAAAAAAAAAAAGGGGATGAGAGGGGAGACACCAATCTGTTTTTTGGAACAATTAATATAATGTTCTGATGTGACAAACTGTTGAAATCTTCCATCCATTTAGGTATTCTGGAACTTAATGATTGAGCTGATTTGAGCATGAAACTTTGTTATAGTTGATTATTTTATTTGAAAGGTGTAGAGGTCTTGTTTGGGTAGAGAAAAAGAGTGTGGCTGGGTGATATTTTTAATCGCTTCAGTTACTTTTGGAGTGAAGATGTAGTTATATCAACTATTTTCCAAGTGAACAGGTGCTGATGGCTCAATGATGGGGGCCTTTCAAACTGAACATTGAGACCTCCTCTGCAGTGATCTATTTTAACAGACCAGGCTGTTACATAGCTCCTGGTGAGATGTGACTTGTCTCCATGTTATGGTTGGCTGTTTATAAACATCAGTAGGGTATTCTGTGCTGGTGGCTGTAATGAATGCATTTAATGTGAAATTTCTCAAAGCTCCATAACTATTTTCACTCTTAATGCTTGAATTGAATGAATTCTCAATAGTGAGAGTAATCAAACATTTATCTGATAATGTTTCAGATCAACACATGTGTAAGTACTGTATTGAAACCTATGTTAGGTTCATTTTCCCACCCTGAATCCTGAAAACTTTTTAACTTCTCCAAAGTAAGTACACAGCATGGTAAAAAATATATTACAATGAGCATTCACTCTTATCTGAAGAGCCAGACTTCTTAATAATTGGCCTCTACTGTTAAATTTGTAACTTAATTATTGATCCTATTGCAAGGAAATCTCAAGCATTGAGCTACACTGCTTCCATCTCTGTGTAACAGGCTGAGCAGTTTACCAGACAACCAAGTATGTAGTAAGTTTTGGGGCATTTTCACCTGATGTTAGTCCTGTTCTCTCCAAATGCAGTGGGCCTCCTTTCTTGGTCTGGATATATTGAAAAGTAACATGTGTCTACAACAACAGGCTGCTTGACTCAGCCTGGCTT
This sequence comes from Corythornis vintsioides, assembly GCA_025447755.1. Taxonomy (NCBI): domain Eukaryota; kingdom Metazoa; phylum Chordata; class Aves; order Coraciiformes; family Alcedinidae; genus Corythornis; species Corythornis vintsioides. The sequence continues at coordinate 7,471 of JAOEGS010018674.1, forward strand.
CCATCCAGCCAGATTTCAGAGGAGATTGGAAATCTGTGTCCTTACAGTGGCCATGGGCGCTCAGGTGAACTGATGCCTCAACATTCCTACACCAAGCAGCTTCCTGCCTTAGCTGCTGTATTTCATAGTGTACCTGTGTTTGCATCAATCATATTTTTAGGCTGTCTGGGTGTGTATATTGTCCCCCTGGCAGCCACATAGTTGCCCATGATACTGTGCCTCAGTAAGTCCTGGCACTGGCTTTCCTTCCTTGCAAGAACCACAGTTAAGAAGAGCTATCTTGCTCTGGGCATCTGTAGCTGATACACACTTCCCACTCCTGGGATTTTTGTTATGTCTTCTGGAGCCCTGAAGAACTGAGCAAGGTTTTTATATCTTTTTAAACCCCTCCCTATTCCTGCGTCTCCACATTGTTCATAATGTTCTTTAAACAAAAAGGGACAGACTGTGACCTCAGCTAATGAATAAATCAGCTCTATCTGTCCACCCAGAGATAGCCTTGGAGCACAGGAGGGCTTAGGGGCATATTTGTACTGTGCAGTGTGGTTAAAAATATCTGAGCTGATTCCAAGTAATCCAGTGTGTTCACACAGTGCAACAGATGATGACTGGGCTGGTGCTGGGCCAGGACGTAGGTAACAGTTGGTTTGAGCAGGTCTGGTTTTGCTCTGGGAGGGCATCTCTGTTGTGTAGCTGTTGTGTTTGTGCTGCTTGAGGCAGCTTGTGTGTGTTCTTGTGTGATGCTGTGTCTGCTTGTGCATTAAGTGGGCACAAAGCTGAGTATCAAGTACTCAAGATGTGCTGTCCTACCTAAAATCCTATTAATTTGTGCTTCTACCACATGGGGCCTTCTTTTGAAGGGTTAGAAGATGCAGACAAGAGCATAATCTTCTGAAATGCTGCAACAGCTCTGAAACTGCATCTCCATAACCTTTGGAAAATGTCTTTGCCCTCGCTCAGATGACAGGAGAGGGAGGCTACCTGGCTAGCTTTCCTTCAAGGGGTTTGAAGGAACAGTGAGGCTTCAGCTTTAAGAACAGAGCTGAGGTGCTTTTTCCCCTGTGACCAAAGTCATCCACATTACTTGTGTTGTGCCTTGCTGAAATAATTCATATTGAGATGTTTCATTTCCATATTGTATCTTATATACTCCTATATATATACATATATATACACACACATATATATACACATATACATATATATATATATATATACATATACATATATAAAATATACTCCTACATCATATACTCCTGTCCCCAGATATCTATTTTTCCCATTTCTAGTTTGTTTGGGTTATTTTCCTCATGGTATCTCTGCTGCAGCATCTGTAACCTCCCCTTGTCTTTTGTCACTTTGTGTATTAGACCAGCAGTCCTTTACTGATGTTCTCATATCTCTGATGCAGTGTTTACATCATAGGATCTGAATGCAAAGCACCTTAGTTTTCCTCTTGTTCCAGCTGTTTGTTATGGTGAAATAATTGACACAGATGTCCTGTTAGTGTGGAATTGGATCAGAGAGGTATCTGGTATGGAATTAGGCTGTGTCTCCAGAGAGGCTTTTGGCAGACATGCTCCATCAAATTGACTTTTTCTTCCCCTGCGTGATCTTTTCACAGATCATTAGTTATTACTTCTACCCAAAATACAAAAAAACTTCCATTATTATTTGGTGTAATTTCCCATTATTTTTAGTTGAAGCATCTGGAAGTCCTGACACAGTGAGCAACTTAACAGCATTTTTTCTTGCAAATCATTTTGCTGAGCTGTGCACACGATGAGGGGAGAACCACCAACACCCACTTTGTGTCCCCTGAGAAGGAGCTTTGCCAACAATTGCAATGGGAGAAGGAGCAGGCAGTGAAAGGCAGGGAAAAACAGGTTGGTAAGGATGTGCTTCTCCCTGCCAGGAAGCGACCCTGCTTCTCCTAGTGTGTTTAGCTGGCTGTTACTTACACTGATGACTTCTGCAAAAGTAGTATGGGAAAAGCAAATTCTGAAAGGTTTTACAGTTTTTCTTTCGAAATGTGAGTTAAATAACTTTGGCCTCCAAGTACATATGCATATAATTTTATTTTTTTTAATGTAAATGATATCGTGGCCTTCTTTGCATCACTATTGCAAGACTGTATGTATTTTGTTTTTTTTTTCTACAAATAGCATCCAAAATACTACGTGTTAACTCATACAAATGAGGAAGGCAGTTGTTTTGTAATCTTATTTTTTATAGATGTGTGTATATTCATGCACACAATTTTCTCCAACTGACAGATGAGGATTGTCAATAGTAATAAAATAACGTGATTTCTTAGTAGAGAAGGTCTTTAAAATGACAGAGATGCAGATTAAGGCTCCTATTGACTGTGCAATCCATAGAAACATATTTACTTTAAAAGATTTGCTTCCTACTTAGTTTGTCATGGCACAGCTGCAGAGGTGAGATTTTCTTTTAGATGCTTTATAAAGATTCAGAATTAGTCTTTTGCTTACTATTTGCTTCCAGATTAAATAGTGAATGGTTTATTCCTCTGCAAATTGAGTCATTTAGCTTCAAAGTCCTCTTTTTAAATAATAATTTTTAAGAATATTTGTTGGAAAATTCTTCTGGGAACTTGATCATGCTGTAATTATTACTTTGAAATTGCAAAACGTGATAGAACACACATCTTCTGACCTGTGCATAGCAATAAATACAAGCTTGTATGTTTCAAATGCTGCAGGAGCCAAGTTCAAGATGTATGAGCTCATTCTAGCTGTTGAATGTAGAACATACAGTCTGCAAATTAATGAATGGTAGGAATGTTTCTGAAGTTAGAACATGCCTTATTAAATGAGGCAGTGATTATCATGATGAATTTGCAGATACAGCTCTTCAAGGAACTTGTAAGCAGTCTAAAGCTTTTTAGAATTATCACTAAAAACCTTAATGCAGTTAAAACTGCAAGTCAGGTTTAGGGGTTTATAACAGTTTAGAAGTTTTCTGCTTTATGCTGCTTTATGCAGCTTTAATGTCAGCAAATGTACAGAATGTTATTGCAGAAGGGTTTTTTTAAAAAAAACCTTGTGGAATGGGTCCACACAACTTTTGTAAAAGGAATTCCTCTCATATTTCTTTGTTTTCATCTCCAGAGGGATATAATAGACTTGGAGGAGGAGCAGTTTTGTTCTTTCTTCACATTTCAAACTATGAAAAAAAAAAAATCTGGAATCACTTATCCTACTAATGCTGCTGTGCCTCAGAGGCACCAAAGCTGTTCATAAGCACTGTTAGAATCTCTGGAAAATCCTGGTGTCTGCCAAGGCATGAATGCATAGACACACTTGTACTGCTGAATTCAGCTCCTTGAAAGATGCAGGGAAAGCATCGATGGGATCTGCTGCCCCCAGCCCTGCCAATGCCAGCTTGCTCAGAGCTGCTGCCACCAGAGGCTTGATAAATGAGGTGAACTTTTTTATCATTCAGCTTTATAATTCTCAACGTTGGCTGTAGGTTTCATCTTGCAACAACAACAAAAAAAGAAATTCACTAGCTCAGTTTAAACTATAATGCATTTTTCACATCACGAGTCTGTGACTGCAAAGTGAGAATCACACTGTGCTTAAGGATTTCCCAGTGGCCCCAGCAGTACTCTAAGTGGGTTTTATCACCAAGAACAGACCTTAATGTTATGCAGCTATCTCAATTTTATACGTTTTTACCAAAATTTGTCTTTTCTGCTCCTTTCTCTTCCAACAAAAGTAAACAGAAGGGAGAAATTTTTTTCAAAGTCTGTTTTTCCATTTGCTGTATGAAACAGACAGAACAATGTAGACTATTGTTTTGGGAGTGGAAGGAGGAGGAGTTTAGTTAATCACTGGCGAACATTATTTTTATTTTATTTTGTGATGAATGGTAAGAGAGATTTCGAATCAGTCAGCTAACAGCGATTTGGGGATGCTGTGCCGGGTTACAACTCTCTCGGGGACCGCATACTTCGCATCAACCACGACCTATCGTCAGCAGGAGAGACAAGAGCCTGAACTTACGTTTGACAGTGCTGCGTGACTCCTGGAAGCCAGCTGCCTCTGAGCCCCAGCCCAGGGCTTCACACTCGCGCTCCTCCCCTTGCCCATGCCTGGCACTCGTGCTCGCAGCTCCTCTGCTCTTTTCTGCCAGCCAGCACATCTTCCAGAGCCCCACGCTGCGCTTGCGCCCGTCCTCCAGGGTCTGGTAGACCCAGTTGGGAGTAAAGGCAGCTGCGTTGTTAAGAATAAGGGAGACCAGAGCTACCAACACAGCTGTGGCTACCAGTTTCTGGACAGTCATATCTGTCTGTCAGCTTGCTGCCAGTCTCTATGTGCAGAAGACACGAGGTCTCGATCAGCTGCAGCACATTGAAATTGAACTTGAAACGGAGGCAGCTTGGCTAGGCTGTTAGGAGCGGCTAGAGGACATCACCGCTCATTCTCAAAGTCAAGTCCAGAGGTGCTTCTGATCAAGGAAATAAGAATTTCCCGAGGTAGGTAGGAGAATTCCATAAAATAAAATCACGAAGAAACTTTTCTATGTCCTTCCCGGTTTTGGCTTATCCACCTTCTTGCACTTTGATAAGTAATGCCAGTCCTGCGATGAACTGAAGGACGGGGAGGTCCATTCCTTGTGAGCCGAGGCGAATCCAGCAAGAATCCAGGCTCGAGGCTGGAGAGGCTGAGCTGGGGCCGGGGCCGGGGCAGGGCTGCTGGCCAGCACCGTGTGGCCGCCGCGCTGCCTCCTCCGACTCAACCAGCGCCGCTCCAACAGCCCGCGTGTTTTAGGCACAAACTTCAGAGTATCCCCCCAGCCGTGCCGAGTGTCATTCTCTCAAAGCCAAGCCCAACGGGAGGTGAGCGCTGGCATCCCCAGTGAGCTCTGCGAGGCTGGAGGAGCTGGAGGAGTTTGCCCTGCGAAGATGCTCGCTGCGAGTGCGGGGACTGGAGCGCAGCCGCTGCGATGAGGAAAAGGCCCCCCCGGCTGCCCCTCTGCAGCCAGAGGAAACGGCTGTGTCGTGCCTGGTTTTGGTGAGCCTCAGGGCGTAGCCGACTGCAACAAACAGAGCCACCACCACACCGGTCAAACATTAACAGGATGTGTTTCCTGAAAGGAAAAGACTATGGAGACTTCTAAAGTTGTACCTCCTCCCCCCGGAGAGCCCCCCCTCCCCGCCGCACTCCGACCCTCCCATCAGCCCAGAGCGGGGCTGCGAGCAGCGGGTTGCGCACCCCAGGGCAGCCTGGGGAGCAGATCGGCGGTCCTCGGAGACAGCATCCCCAGCAAGCCCCAGCCTCGACCCTCGGAGCAGCAGGGCCGCAGAAACCGATGGAGGAGAGAGATTCTGCAATGTCTTTTACTGAAAGCAAACCAGCATTGAGGTTTGCTGTTGACCAGCGTGATGAAAGTGTGTGTGTGTGGGGAGGGTGTCTGCTGATGTCTCCCCTGCTCACGGCAGAAATACAAAATACAGCATCTCAAGTTTCTCAGCCTGATACAATTAATGAATCTAGGGCTGTCTGAAAAGTTGCAAGTGTAAATTAAGTTGAGAGTCAATGCACTGTGACTTCAAGCACTGGCATAACCCTGAGCCCCACGTCCCAGTTGACTGGGAAGGCTGGCGGCTGTGCAGTGCTCTGGCAAGGCTCACACCTCCCTTCAGAGCCCCAAGGATGGAAAAGCTTCTGCAAGTTGTTTAATATCATGCCTCTGTTCACAACCCACTACAGAATCGACTGCCGTGCTGCAGCACTGGTGCTGCAAAACCTCAGAGGAAAGCAGCTCTAGTAAATGGACTAAAAAAATAGTTGTGGATATTTCAAACTGTCCCTGAACATGGGCATTTCCAGAGGCATCTCAGCGACCAGCTCTCCACCGGGCTCTTGGCTGTATTTCCATCAGGGGCCAGGGCAGGTCCTGCCATGCACGGGGCTTGGCCGAGGGCACAATGCCCAGCACGTACCTCCCGGCTGCAGCTGCCCTGGGGTGTTGCTGCCTCTGGTCGTGCCCCTCCTTGAACTGAGCCTGACACAGTTCTTTAGGCTGAAGAAATACTGTGCTCGGTTGGGTATTAAACAGCATACTGTGAAATGCAGGTGTAACATTCTTGTCAACAGCCTGGAGAGGGAGTAATGAGAAGTTGTGGCAGAGCATCCACATCACCCGGTGCGGTGACGGCACCCGAGGTGTTGACACGAGTTCACATCGCTGTAGTTAATGTGATTAGACTAGAAACGTTTAATTTTACAGTAGTTCTTTCTTACCAGCTAAGTCATGTTGCACTTGGTCAATAAATCTGTACAGATACAATGCACATAGACAAAAGGGTGGAAAGTTTTTGAAAGGCAATGTTTTATTTTCTTTGTTGCCAAGAAGAGTGGAAAACGTTTCAATGAAATTCATATGCTCCTATAATTAGTATTCAGCTATTGGAATTGAATGTACAAATCTGGCTATGGATTCAGCCCTCTTCTGTGCTCTTGGTTCATTTTTATCCTTAAATGGATTAAGCTTTAGGTACTTTGAGCATCTTCATACTTTTACATGAGTACAGTTTCTTTGGTGTGTTGTTGTTTTTGTTTTTGGTGGGTTTTTTTCCCTGTGCTTGGTAATGTTTCTATAAATCTCTGGTTTTAGAAGTTTCAATATAAATACTGATGTCGGCCGTGCCTCAAAAATTTTCCTAACAATATTCATGGGTTCCTTTAGAACCTATGGATTATTTGTTACTGTTTGAAGCTTGTGATTCAGTAGCAAGGCAGATGATGTTCATACGCAGATAATGCCAGGAGAGATTTACCTTCAGGGAAGATCTCTTCTATGCAATTGCTTAGCTGCTTCACCCCCCTTCTGTCTTGGATTTCTGTCATTTGTTGAATCCTGAGTATGTATTTTCAGAAGGGCACAAACTTTCTTTGCATGTTATATGTACAAAAATAATAGCAACTGAAGAAGGCTGAAGAAATTGGTCTAATCGTTGGAAAGCTTAGTGACATCTCTTCCTCTCTGCATGCCAGTTAGCTGATGTGAGAATACTCAATGTCTTTTTTAAATTCCATCAACATGAAAAAAATAAATCATGTTCTTCTTAAGTCATACTTGTCCTTGACTGCAAAATGGACCAGGTGATGTAAACATCATTTAGTTTGTGGTTTGGGATACATGATACTGGAGAAATTGTTACATATGCAAATCCATGCAAGTCAATGAGTTTACGTTTAAGGCAGCTTTCCCAGAGGACAAAAACAAAACCAACTTTTTCTCTCTCATATTGCCTCTTGTGGCTGCAGCTGGATGGGTGTCTGTGTGGTGAGCTGCAGCTGGGAATGGATGCAGATGAGTCAAGTGGGTCAGTTCATTGCCACATAAAATACAGGAGATGGCAGTGAGGCTGGTGACAAAGCTGACCTTAGATCAGATGCTTCAGCCCTCTAGCAATGGGGTGAAGTGGTTGTCTCCAAAAAGACTGCATAATACTAAGCCCAGGTGGTGTGTCTGTCAGTGGGACCTGCCGCGTTACTAATAATTTGGAACTTACACTTTTTGTGGTGATAGAAGTATTTCTGGGAAGCCTGATGATGATTTACAGAGCAGAAAGGAGAGCAGCACTGCAGGATTCAGACCACCCAGTTAATACAGCTGCATGGAGAGTGTCTGAGAAGCAATGCCAGGCAGTAGTAATTGCTGTTGCCTGGAGCAAGCACATGAAGACATTGTTTTTCCCCTGGAAAAATTTGTACCTTTCAGCCAGCTGATATTATTATAACCTGTTTTTTCAGGGGTTGGAAGGTACAACTTTAAATTGCTGAAATCCAGGCAAGGGGATAACCTTTGAAAATTAGTAATAGATGTTGTTACCTTTCCTTAAGAAGCAGTACCTGCTTTGTCCCCTGGCTCCCCAGGCAGCAGGTGGCAGCTGGGGGGTGGTGCCCTGAGCCCTGCAGCAGGGCCAGCCCAGCCCAGCCACCTCTGCCTTCAGGTAAGTCCTAAGCTTAGTTAGGTACCTATGTATATCCTAAGATAAGTCCTACATTTGGGTATGTTTTCTACAGCAGACTCTGCACTGAAATGGTATATCCACTGTGGGCCTAGTTGGTTGAGCAACTGAGGATCTGCTTTGAATTTCTTGTACAGTGATATGGAATTCCTTTTATTATATGGAAATGAAGCTTCCTCATCCCCATGGGTGGGAGAGCAAAAACTCTCCCACCTGATAGATTTATCTCTAGTTTTGACAGCCCAAGCTGTGCCTGAGGCACAAGGGGACACCCACCTGCTCCAGGAATATGCATGCATTAGGGATGTAATAATATATTAGGATATGTTATCTATAATAGAATGTTATAGGCAAGTAATAATATATTGTCATATACAATATATTGTTAGAGATATTATATATGAGCTAAAGATACTACATTTAGTATTTCCCTTTGTATTATGGAGAGTGTCTGAGGAGCAATGCCAGGCAGTAGTATTATATTTGTATTATATAAT
>JAOEGS010018675.1:0-19892 GCA_025447755.1 Corythornis vintsioides
TCTTTTCTTTTCTTTTCTTTTCTTTTCTTTTCTTTTCTTTTCTTTTCTTTTCTTTTCTTTTCTTTTTCTTTTTTCTTTTCTTTCTCTTTTCTGTGTGTGTTTTAAAAGAAAAAAAAAAAAAGCCTTTTTTCATCTCCTTCCCAGTTCCCTGTATCAGGGTATCAGTCAGTATAGAAAACCATTAAACTCCTAGAAAATGTCAGAAGCTATTATCACAACTTCCTTTATTAATGACATGGCAATGACTAACACTTAAAAAATATGGGTATTTCCAAGCCCATCAAGCAGTAATTATTTATTATTCTTGTGATGGACCTAAGGGTCTTATCCAGCAATGAAATGGAATGCACAGAGAAACTGGGTGACAGAGTGTAGAAGCATGACTCATTTCAGCATTTAGTATGTGTTTGATATTGAGTTAATCCTTTCACTGCCTTCCTAGAAAAAAACGTGAATTTCCCACACTGCTGAAAAGAGTGGTTCGATATGAGAGAAAAAGGCATGAACTTCTACTAAAGGAAATAGGTATTTTTTTAAAAAAAGTAAAATGAGTGATGGTATTTACAATACTCCATGTAAGAAAATGAAATTTTAAAAAACTTTTACCCTAAAGAAGTTATTTTGGATGTGATTTATTAATATGTATATTCATGTTAAGAAGAGAAGAACCATGTTATAATAAGCAGCCTAAAAATAACTCATCCCTTCCATCATAAAAATGTTGTTTCCATGTATAAATAGTTCTATGAAAAATAGTATTAAGCTGTATTACAGAAACACAATGGTTTGCATTTTTATCCTGTGCTGAGAGCACAGGTGGTAGCTTTCTATTAATTACCTCTGCTAGGGGACTAAGGAAATAATTTTGTAGTCCGGGAGATCAATGCTTGAAAATAATGAATCGCAAAGTTTAGCATATTCTAGAGTTGTAGGGTTGGTTTCAAGTTCTAAAGGTCAATCTAGAGGTCAGATGACCTCATCCTTCAAAGACTCCCAGAGAGTGACAAGTAAGGAGAGGAAGGCTGTCACATCTTCTCCAAGTTATACTTTGGGAAGTATGGACTGGAGCTGCCAGGAGGCTCTTGTCTGGCTTTCATGATCCCTCTACTTGTTCTGCTCTGGCTACAGGGCAGCAGCAAGTCTGCTTCTTCTGAAACACTCCTCCCTGCTTTGGACTTGAACTGTCCTGAAACATAGAAAATGCAAAACGTTACTCATACATGGCCAGAGCCAAACAGATTGGCTGGCATTTTTATTACTTCCAAAAGCATTTCCAAAATTAATTTTTAACCTGATGAAAATGTAAAGTGAGAACTGTCAGCCTGTATCTGATGGACCACTTTCTCATAGTGCTTGCTCAACCAGCACACCTTTCCTTATGCTAAAGCAGCCAGGAACTTTGTCTAGTGTGACTCTGTTAAGATGATACCAGCGAGTTAGCGCCATTGAGGCAGGACCTGCTTGTAAGCCAAGGTCCCTGCTGAACTTACAAGTTCTTCATGGTGTCAGAGGTGTGAAGTGTCATGGCTGATGCTTCCTCTTCTCCTCACTTTGAGAGTATTGAAAAAAATGTAGACACTTTTCCCCATTACTTGCCTGTAGTATGGAAAGGACTTTGCTTCCCCTGCTGCCTCCACATAGTCTTCCCTTTCTCACTGCCAGTCTTGGTCACATCACATTAACACCAACCAGCCTCTGCAAATACTCTTGCCTGCTAGTGAAAAATGAGAGGATCCAGTACTGCACCACATCAACTCACAGCCCCCAAGGCAGCCCAAGTTTTACTCTTCTGCAGTTACTGAGGTTTTTCAATAGTATTGGAGTGTGCACTTCCGATTAATCATGCATTTAAGAGCTGTGATTAACCAGTGCCTAAACTAGTGTAATCCACTTGCCTAAATATAGGCTTGAATTCAGGGAGTAAAAAAAAAAAAACTAATCAGGAGAAAAGGAGAACAGTAAAAATTTGTTTTAAGACACATGTTTTATTTCCTTAAAACACATCTGCATATTGCTTTTATAGCAAGGATTTGGAAACAAAAGCTATGCATAAAAGGAGCAGATGTTTTATCCTGGTGTTGTTTCCTGTTTGAAGAGAATTAGATTCTTTCCATATTACATGAAACATTTCAGGGCTGCTGTTAACTCTACATGTAAAGCACCCCCTTGCACACAAGCACTGTGTCCAGATAGAACATATTTTTTCTACCTTATGACACAGGGAAACCAAATGAAGTTACAATCTATTTAGATTTTTAAAAATCCAGGAGACTCAGGCTTAACATGTGCTGAACAGTCATGATGCTTGTTTTAGCTAGCAGGTCTATACAACTAATTTTTTGATGCTGGTTAAATACTTCTAGACAGACATTTGTCTGCAAGAGAAGTAGCTAGAGTGGAGAAGAAAGTTTATTTTTCCAAAAATAAGGGCTTTTTTTCTGGGACAAGTCTTCCCATATTCAGCTAACATGTGTTCCAATAGTGCCATTTAATATTTGCTTTCATTGGAATGTCTTTGCATCTTACAAAACTGTAAAATGTTTTAAGCATAAAAGCCTTTCTCCAAATTCTGTTTGCCTGGAAGTGCTCCTGCTTCCACCTAGTCTAATAAAAGCTGCTACCTCTTGTTACTGTTATTCCTTTCTCATAACCTTAGGTCATCACATGGTGTTGGGCACCATCTCCTCAGTGCTGGTTATTTTGCTCTAACACCCTGTCTAGGGCAGGGGCCTCAGTATAGGGCACAGGCCCACTGTGCAGGGGGATGTAGGTTATATATTTGCCTGATGTTTGAAAACAGCTTTCTTCATACTGTTTCATCTTGTTACAGTCATGAGCTCAACTCTTGGCATTATTAGTCACACCATTTGGCCTCCCAGGACAGTGTTAGAGCTCTTTTGCAAGAGCTGTGGGCTGAGCCTTTCAATAGCCATTTGTTCAGTTGTTTAACCCTTCACTTAATGCTGAATTATTATTTCCTCCTGAGAAGGTAATATATTCTTTAACCTAGAAAAAGGTGATCATTCTTGAGCAGTAAAATTGAGCTGCCACACCAGCTTGCCAGGCATAACTGCATAACACTTTGGCTAAGATCCCAGATGGGAGACATAACCAGGAAAAATACAGTGTCCCGTGTTTGTCAAGAAATCACCCACTCACTGGGGAGGCTTTTCTTGCCTCTCCAGGACATCACAGGGGGTGAAGATGGTCTTGCAAGGAGTGCAATGCCACTCAAAGTAGGGATAAGACCCAGTGAGGCACATTTTATTCCCCAGACCTTTTGTACTCACACATAACATCCTGTGCTTATTACGTCCTCTGTGGCTTCTTCAGTCATAACACCAAATTTCAGATTTCATTGCAGGATTGGATGTGCTTTCAACGCAAGTGCCACTGGGAAAACTCATTTACTGGCAGAAAGGAGTTTATAAACATGTTATTACATTCTTCTCCATTTCACTTATGCTGAGATATCCCAGACAGTTATGGGCAGAAGCAAACTAGGATGTACACTGGCTAATACTCTGCCAGTATTACCCATATTTCACAGGAGCAGGAATAGATGTTTCCAGATAAGAAGTGGAAAAATCTTTCTTCTATCTTAAATGCTCCTTTTAAGCCATGTTCCCAGATGTCTTTATCATTTGATAGTGTTGTTGGCATTGCTGTAGTGCTGATGATTTAAGCAGAAGATAAAACCAAATGTTGAATTTCTTCTCTCCAGTAATCCTTCTAAATATTGTTTTAGGTTGAGACAAAGTTAGTGGGACTTACAGATCAGCTTACTGGTATAATAGCAAGAAACCATTTAGGTTAGTTTAGGCTGGGTGAGGAGCAGGGCAAGTGGAATGGAGGTATTTGGGCTTAGAAACTCCTTTCTCGGGAAGTGAAATGTTGTTCCTGCTTAGTGCTACATACCATGACGTTGTGGGGTGGAGGAAGAGGAAAGAGGAGGGGTGATCTTCTAACAAACAGCTGTTGCAGTTGTAGAGAGAAAAAAGGAGAAAGATCAGGAGCGGCAGCGGCAATCTGACCCCTGCAACAGGTAATATCTCTTGAGCATAGGTGACCTAGACAACTCAAATGCAAAAAGGAAGGAGGAAAAAAAAAAAAATAGGGGTGGGATGTGCCTGTGAGAGAAAAGTGTATCTTTTGTGCTGGTTCTCAGCAGCTTTCTTCCTGAGCTGTAGTGCTTGTAGCTTGCCATAGGAGTGGGAGGGGGAAGGAGTAGCAGTTCAGCAGTGGGGCTTTTCAAGCAGACCTTTCCTGTAGAAAAAAAAAAAAAAAAAAAGAAAAAAAAAGAAAAGAAAAGAAAAAAGGAACGTCGCTTTCTGGTTTCGGCACGAGTGTTGCTTCCTCATGTGTGTCCAGCCAGCATGGGCTCATGGGAAGGCAGTGCAGGGCAACAGCACTGAAGGCAAGGAAGTGCTCTGTTCATGCAGGCCTGAGTGCAGCCCCCACCCCATCCTGAGATAGACTGAGTGATGCCTTCACCCTGGCCCCTTGCAAGGGACACCTCGCCAGGGCAAGGGCTGCCCTGAGCTGGGTGGCATTGCTGTGCTGACACCTTCGCTCAAGGGAGACATGGACCTGGCCACCCTTCAGACACCGAGGGCACCCACCTCTGTACTTAACCTCAGGTGATAGCTACCACAGAGACATGCTGAAGAAAACAATGCTAAAAATAATAAAATTCAATAATTATGCTTATGTTATTTTTATGTCTTTAGAAATACATCAGGCTTTGAAAGCTAAAATAGTATCAGTGGTAAAAATTCTGCTGATGAATAAAAGGGAAGAAAGGATGTTTGAGACAGTGCTGCTGTGTGTGCTAGTTGTGAGCAGTCTTACAAGAGAGCTTTATCACTGGTTTTGAGCCCAGAGATAAAGCAGGCAGAGCTTTTCACTAAGCAAGATTGATCCTAAATACAATAAATGCATCTGTAGCATTTCAAGGTATTTGATATAAAATCAGCCACAGAACTGTGGAACTGACAACTAAAACTGTAAAAGACAGCAAGTCCAGCCTCCTGGGTCTCTGTACTGCAAGATGTATCTTCTTTCCCTGTCACCAATGCAGTCAAGAGTACTGAAATGTGCAGTTATCCTCCAATGTCTTCAAATAAAATCAGCTTTAAAGAGTTAAGGACTACAAGGAATAAAATGCAGCAGCAAGCCCATTTTACAAATGAGACAGCAGGGAACCTATGTGAGGTTTATAAGTTCACCACCAAGTTGGGGGCAGAGTCAGGAACTTAATAGCTACCTGGTGGGTTGCTACTCAGCTTTTTGTTTGCAAGGGTGCTGCAGAAGCAAGCTCAGTGAGGTAAATGTGGAATGATGTCTGTGGAGAACTGAGAGGAGTGGGAACTTTAACATGCTCACTTCTGCCAGTGACCTTTCAAATAGAAGCAAATGGCTGAACCTTGTGTTGTGACAAAAACCTGTTAGGACAGTGAAAGATGTTATCTTTGGTCTGCTTCTGGCTCTTTAGGTAAAGAGCGTCTTTGGATAAGAAAGACCTTAGAGGACAGTTACATTTCAGTTTCCTTGATTACACTCAAATCATCTTTTGTCATCCACAGATTTCTTTGCTTCTGTTTGGTTTTAGGCACTTTTTTTTTTTGAGTATTAACACAGTGAAACCCCATGAGATCAAGGCTGTTCCTTCACACAGTAGAAAGCATCAACAAGTGAGTGGGCTATGTTGCTCACAGCTCTGAGTCTGGGATCATCCTTCAGGAAGCATTGGCACACTGCCTGCCAGCACATCTCTACACTTCATTGGGAATATGGGGTACTCCACAAACACCAGCAGTGTGTACACACTTCAGAGTCTCCAGTACATGTTAAAGATGTTGAGCTCTTACATGCAATGGCTGCTATATTGCTCAAAAACTAGTGTGAAGCTGTCTTGGTTACACCCTGTTTAGCCAAGATTAAGTATCCTAAGAATGGTAAAGACAACCATTTTCTAGCCAACTAGTAGAGAAAGAGTTTGGAAAATAATCCCAAAGAATTGAAAGATAAGTTTTAAGAGATAGATGTAGCAAACTAAACTATGTAAGAAGAGAGAAACCATATGCTCAGCCTGCTATCCATGCAAAGCCCATGGGGCCTTATGAGACCAAAGACATTGGTGGAGGTGGCGACTGGAAAGCCATGATATTTTTGTAACTGTTCCCATAACTTTCATACCCATTATGGTAATTCCAGTAATTAGATTTCTCCTTAACTCAGAACAATGATCTTTATTTTTTGCTTTTTGTAATGTAGAGTGTCAATTATTTTTTTTTTTATTTTTTTTTTTTTCCCCCTGACAACATGAATATCATTCAGTAATAATAAGATGGGATTTTTGGTCAATATTTATAGAACTCACTGGACTTCAGTCCAAATTCAGTTATATAATAATTTTCCCAAAAGGAGTGTTTATGGACTACCTTCCTTTGTCTAGATCCTCATATGTCTTATTTTCATAGTATCAAAGGGCACTGATGTCTACTGGGAGGAGGAAAATTACACCAGTAAATCTTTCTGTGCCTATAGAAATGATGGAATGAGTGGCAACTATCCTGCAGAACAGGAAGAGATGAAGATAGACATTTTCTTTGACCTCCCTAGGATATAATTAGATTATCATTTTAGAAGATCAGTTTATATAGAACAATTTACAGAAGTGTGAGTTTTTAATAACAGTCTTGGTCCAATGATGGGAATGAAGTATATCCATTAACATATTTAGATATTCCTTAACACAGAATTTCACTATGTTTGTTAATGTACAGATCAAATTAAATGAAGTTTGGTGTCAGACACATATCACATTAACTCACTGGATCAAGGGGCAACTTCAAAGAGATTTTACTACTCTTAATTAATCGGTCACACACAGGAGATAAATTCTAGAACAAAATTAATAAACTCATTTCCCAAACAGGTAGATAGTCCTTTTCATAGCTGAAGGGCAGGCAAGCCTCTCTCTCCAGAATGTTAGAGGAAAATAAATTTATGGGAAAGGGAAATTAAGTATCACCAGAGCCTAGGAATTTTTGCAAAAACTCAAATTACCCATAAAAATTAGGTTAGACTAGATAGAAAAGTTAGTCTACTCCATTAGGAAAAGATCATTAAATACAACTTGAAACACAAGCAGTGCAGAAAGAAAAAGACCCTATTTTAATGTTTGTGTAGAAAACCTGTAGAGCAAGTTAGCTAAAAAGAGGAAAGGCAGACAGTCTTCAGCACGTCAAAGAAAAACAGATGAAAATGTGGCTTTATTTTTTATTTCTTCACCTATATTTTTTATAATACAACTATGCTGTTTGTTGGAGACACTGCAAATTATCCGTATGGTACTTCAGACTGTCTTCAACCCATGCTAGAGGCATGTCTCCTAGGAAGAAGAGAATGGTCTCACCCAGATGCAGTAATCCCAAGACTGGTGGCTGCAGGAGTCCAAGGCCCTCAGCAGGGCTGCTGTGTCCCTTGAGTCTGGTCACACTGTCAAGGCAGAGCCAAGCCAAAGGGTTCAGACTTGAATCCAGCACTCAGTGGGGTCCTTATTTAGTTACTTTTTCCTCTGGAGGCACAAATTTCATTGTACATCCACAGATAACTCTAATCACTGGTGAAAACTCAGTAAATTTTCCTGTATATATCTTAGGTATACCAACAAATGAAGCCTTTGATCCACTAGGGACAATTCTGTTCTGTGACCATGGACAGACATAGATAGTTTCCACTAATCTGCTTAATTTTCAGTTGATTTCCTTTCATTTACTAACATGCCTGAAGAGAATACAATTTCTACGGGTTAAAAAGGTATCATTAAGTCACAGAGTCTGCTTTATCTTTTTCACCTTCACAGCTTTACCATGAACACCTACCTTTTTGTGTATGACTTAATGCAATTCTGTGGACATTCCTGGATATTTACAAATATGATCATCAGATTCATGTCATTTGGAAAAGGTACGATACCTTCTATATTTGCTTTAAACATTTTAAGAGGCAGTGACACACAGAAACATCAAATCTGAGATAAAGTTAGGATTCTGAATAGGTGTCCATCCAATATTAGGGGCTATAATTTCAATTAGAAAACCATAGTTTCTTCCATTAGATGAACAAATTACTGGTACCTGTGTTCTCCCTGTATCGCATCAGGAATGAAGTTCTTGTTTTGCTAACAAGCTTTAATATTCAGCAGCATGCTAGTAACTTTTGACTTAGACATAGACTTAAATGTGACCAAGTCCAGTCATTATGATAAAAATTCATCTTATTAAAGCCACTAGGAGGGAATATCTTTGTGGTTACTGCACATGGCTATCTCCAAAAACATTACAACATATTTGTCTTTCTCTTGCCTGGTTTGAGGCACAAAAATAGAAAACCAGTGACTGGAAATTTAAAATTATTTAAAATGGTAGATTTCTATTATATAACTAACCTCTAATTTTCCTTTTCACTTTATCTGTAGATTCACTGGCTGACACATTTTACTCCATAGGACTTGTAATGCGCCTTTGCCAGTTGTTATCTATATTGGAGATTCTACACATCCTCATTGGCATTGATAAAAGCCTCCTCTTCCCCAGGTTTTTGCAAGTAAGTCAATTTCTCAAGGCCCTCCTTCCATGACCCACCTTAGTCATGGGGACCAGCTCAGGCTTAACTACCTTGAATGTTCCCCCTGCACCCTTCTTCAGGGAGCTTGGTCTGCTAATGGCATGCTAGCTGCAGGAACTGAGCCCTCAGAACTGGCTTGGGAAAGATCTGCACTCTCAACTTTTCTTTTTGAGTGATACTGAATAGTGAGTGGCCCCATGCCCATCCCATAACAGCAGGGACTTGGAAGATACCCAGAGGAGAGACCACCTGCAGAAATGGGGCAGTGCCCATTTCTAGGGTGCCATATGAGTATACACCCTTCCCAGATAACTAGTTTACAAAAAGAAGACACTTCAGAGCCTAGGTTTCAGTAGCTAATTCTTTTGACAAGTGCCTGTTTATTTTGTAGACAAGCACAGACATATTTTATGGTGTAGCAAAGGGATGGCAGTGAGAAAAACATCAGCAGATCAAGCCTCCTGAAACACGGTTAGCTGGGGGACATGCAATGTGCAAGGAAAAAAAAATTAAAAATTAAGGGACTGAAGAATTAGTGCTGGGAGAGGAAAAAAAAAAGAATTGTCATTTTGTTGTTGTAAGGGTCTCTACCCTCTCAAACCCAGACACAGGCAAATTGTATCAACATCCAGAGGTTCCAATGCTGTTAATGGGTTTACATGGCTTATGTTCAGCTGAAGGCAGAAAATCAGCCAAAAGATCATCTACTATGGCAGAAAAGCAGATTATTTTCTGACATTCTCCTTAGCACGGTCTTGTTTTCTATTGGGAAAAACATCTCTGGTTTGGTATTTTTTCTTGTATTTTACTTAATGCATTGGAAAAAGTAAAACTGTTGGCTTGAGTTTATGTTTAAACCTTTTCAATACTTCGTATTTGAATAATGGTGAAACTGGTGTTGCTCTCAGCAGTCAGAAGGTAGAAGACTAAGAGTACTTAGTTATGTTTTTAGTTTTCTGGATAGCCCATTTTTGTCAAATGACATATTGCATAGGTGAAGATGTTCCTCTTTTTAAATATCCATTAGAAACTGATTGACTAAAACAGATCTCTGTTCTTTACACTGCTCATTAAGTATGATAGCAAACTCGACAAAATGCAATTAACTTTTTTCTCTGCCTACTACCACAAGCTGTTATACTAATGTAGAAAAAAGTTTTCTGTCTAAAATGTCTCGTAGCAAATCTCACATCGTCTCTTGGAGAGAGAGCAGCTTGTTAATGCCACTAAAGTAGGGCTTATCCTGGCAGATTTTACACATTCCTCAGACCTGACATAGTCTGTTCCTTTCTTGCCCAGCCCTACAGAAGCAGAGATCAGGAAAACCTGGACAAACACTGCTCTGTGTCACCACAAAAGACATAAGATATGAAATGGTTATTCTGAACAAGGAAATCATGACCAGAGCAAAACTGGCAGATCTTTAAAGACACTTTTCATAGAACACAAGAGCTCTCAATACCTAAGTATAAGAAATCAAGCAGGAAAGGGAAGAGAACAGCATGGCTGAGTCATGATCTGGGGTTCAAGCTAAAAAGTAAGAGTGAGCTCCACAGACATTGGAAACAGGGAAGAGTACCCTGGGGAGAGTACAGAGATGCTGCCTGATTGTGTAGGCATGAGGTCCGGAAGGCCAAGGCATGGTTTGAACTGAACTTGGCAAGGGACCCCAAAAATAACAAGAAGGGATTCTACAGGTACCTCAGTGAAAAAAAGGAAGGTGAAAGAAAACATAGCCTCCCAGAATAACAAGAATAGGGAGATAGTAACAACAGATAAAAAGAAGGTTGAGGTTCTCAACAACTTTTTTTCCTCAGCCTTTACTGGAAAACTCTCTCCCAATATCTCCGAAGTTAAAAAAAACACAAGGCTAGAATCAAGGTGGTGAAGTCACTCCCACTGTATATGAAAATCAGGTTTGTGACCTTCTCAGGATCCTGAACATACATAAGTAAGTCTGTGGGATCCAACAAGATGCATCCCAGAGTTCTGAGTGAACTAGCAGAGTAGTCATCAAGTCACTCTCAATAATATTTCAGAAGTCATGGCAGTCAGGTGAAGTCCCTAGTGATTGGAAGAAGGGACATGTTACACCTATCTTTAAAAAGGGTAGAAAGGAGGACCCTGGGAACTACTGACCTGTCAGCCTCACCTCTGTGCCTGGAAAGATCACGGAGCAGATTCTCCTAGGCGGCCTGATAAGGCACATGGAGGACAGGGAGGTAGATCAAGAACAGCCAGCATGGCTTCACTAAGGGGAAATCCTGCCTGACAAACCTAGTGGCTTTCTATGACAAACTGACTGTATCAGTGGATAAGGGATGACCTATGGATGTGATCTATCTGGACTTCTGTGAGGCCTTTGACACTGTCCCCTGCAACATCCTACTCAACAAGTTGGAGAGATATGGTTTTGATGGGTGGACTGTTCAGTGGATAAGGAAGTGTCTGGATGGCCACATCCAGAGGGTAGTGGTCAATGGTGCAAAGTCCAGATGGAGAGCAGTGATAAGTAGTGTCCCTGAGGGGTCTGTGCTGAGGACTGTATTGTTTAACACTTTTTATCGATGATATAGACACTGGGATTAAGGCATCATCAGCAATTTCGCAGGTGACACCAAGCTGAGTGGTGCTGTTGATTCACCAGAGGGATGGGATGTCATCCAGAGGGACCTTGACAGACTGGAGAGGTCGGCCCAGGGGAACCTCATGTAGTTCAACAACACCAAGTGCAGGGTCCTGGGGATCTGCAGTCCCCACTATCTATACAGGCCTGGGGATGAGGTGATAGAGAGCAGCCCTGCAGAAAAGGACTTGGGGGTGCTGGTAGATGAGAAGCTGGACATGAGCAGCCAGTGTGTGCTTGCAACCCAAGTGGCCAATAGCATCCTGGGCTGCATCAGAAGTATAGCCAGCATATGTAAATCTGCTGCTCTATTCTGGTCTGGTCAGACCTCACCTGGAGTACTGTGTCCAGCTCTGGAGCCCTCAGCACTGGAAAGATATGGACCTGATGGAGTGGGTCCAAAGGAAGGCCATGAAAATGATCAGGGGGCTTGAACACCTATCCTACGAGGACAGGCTGAGGGAGCTGGGATTATTCAGCCCAGACAATCACTTAGCAGCACTTTTTTTTTTCTTTTTTTAACGCCCTCACTAAATCAAAGAGCTATGTAAGGGTTTCAGGTACCAAGTACGATACTGCACAGTCACAGTTACTAAAAAATGGAAGTGAATGTGCTGTCTGCTTCTGTCCAACTGCAGACAGTCTAATTTGCTCTGTTTCATTTACTTGCTTGAATTGCCCAGGCTGCCTTGAGGAAATTTATGCCATTCTACAGAAGTTGATGTATCCTCTAAGAGGCCAGTGCTGAGAGAGGAAGGAAATTCCAGTTTGATTTTCATACAAAGAAGGAATAAAAAATGAAACTATTGTATTTATGCTTTGTGAGGCGTCAGCACATAGTTCCTTTTTATGATCATGAAAATATAGGACTTCTAGTTTTGCCTTTTTTTTTTTTAATGAAAGAATAGCAACAGAGATTACCTTATTTCATTCATGCAAGAATAGATGATCCATAGAGAAAATGAGCTGTGTCTGAGCAGCACCACATGCTTTTTATATATATATATGTATGTGTGTATACACACAAATATGGATACATGTCGGTGTCTATGTATGTGCATGATTCCATGCATATATGTATAGAGACGTATTTATAGGGGCACAGTATCAACAGACATTTACTGGATTCTCCTCTTCTTCAAGTAGCACCTTACCTTGTCACTTGCTGAAAAGCTCCCCGGCCTCTGACCCTACATCTACTTTGGAAAGGCTGGAGAGGTGGGCCTGTGCAATCCTCATGAAGTTCAACAAGGCCAAGCGTAAAGTCCTACATCTGAGGCAGAGCAATCCCAAGCACAAATGCAGAGCAGAAGTACAGGCTGAGTGGAGAATGTCTTGAAAGCAGTCTTGAGGAAAAGACTTGGGGGTGTCAGTAGATAACAAATCCAATATGAGCCGGCAATGTGCACCTTTAGCCCAGAAGGCCAACCATACCCTGGGCTGCATCTAAAGAAGTGCGGCTAGAAGGTTGAGGGTGGTGATTCTTCCCCTCTATTCCACTCTTGTGAGACCCCACTTGGAGTGCTGCATACAGCGCTGGAATTCCCAACACAAAAAAGGACACTGAATTGTTAGAGTGGGTTCAGAGGAGGGATACATAGATGATCAGAGGGTTGAATTTCTGGGGACAGGCTGTCAGATTTGGGGCTGTTGAGCCTGGAGAAAGCTCCAGGGAGATCTTATAGTGGCCTTCCAGTATCTGATGGGGACCTACAAGAAAGCTGGGGAGGGACTGCTTACAAGAGCTTTTAGTGATAACATGAGGATAAATCACTTTAAACTGGTAGATTTTAAAAGGGTAGATTTAGATTAGATATTAGGAAGAAATTCTTTACTGTGAGGGTGGTGAGGCACTGGAACAGGTTGCCCAGAGTTCTGGATGTCCCTTCCCTGGAAATGTGCAAGACCAGGTTGGATTGGGCCTTGAGCAACCTGATCTAGCTAAAGGTGTTCCGGCCTATGGCAGGGAGGGGGGGTGGAACAAGATGATCTTTAAGGTGCCTTCCAACCCAAACCATTCTATGATTCTATTCTATACCTTCAATTTGTGTAGGTTACATAAAGGTATGAGCACTATGAAAGAGAAAAGGACAACATCTTGAAGGGGAATAAAGGCAAGCAGGCATGCAACCTCCTGATTTACACCCAAAAGAGGTAGGATGACACCATCGGTCCTCATGAGGACCTGAGCAGCCAGGCCTGAGTCCTGCCCCACAGATGTCCTCTAGAGCAAAGCATTTTTCAGTTTTGGCCTGTGATGGCTGCTTTGCACATCCCCTGGTTTGCTGGCTGAGACTACAGTCTAAAAGGAACAAAAGGACCTAAAGGGATCCTGCTTTGTGTCCAGTTCCATGATCTTGCAGGTGCTTAACCTACTTGACACAGTCTGATTACTGACTTCCATCACTAGTGAGGTTGAAGACTTCCAGTTCTCCCCTTCCTAAACATGAATCCCCTGCAGGATGAGTCTGCTGATCTCCAGCTAGGTGATACTTCCCTTTGTGCAGCTTCTTGTGCCCTGGGGAGGAAAGGAAATCCATAGCCTCTTCCACTTGACTCAAGCTGAGTCTCCATAGCCACTCCAGTGCTCTCACCCTTTTGAAATGAGCAATGGTAAATACCTGTTTACTGCTTATCCTTTTTTTTCCTCACTGAAATGGGGTCAGCTCCTAATAATTTTACCCATGCTGTTTTCAAGTAATTTTCCACCTATCCGCTTCTTGAAAAGCAAGTGACCATTTGGAAAATCTGCCAGCTCTCACATCAAAAAAAACATGTCCACCTTTTCAATACCATAATAAAGCTTTGGTGTCAGTGAGACAACTCCCTGTGGCAATTCCCTAAAATATCTCTCCAATTAACAATATTGCAGAACACTATGTCCCAGTCTGACTTCACAGTTGGTTAACGCAATGCCCACACCACCAATGCTGCACTCCTTTATGACCCTTCACCAAAATATTTTTAGCTTTTCTATGTAATTTATTCTCTCAGCACACAATCCCACTCAATCTCATGCTGCTTCTACCTTTGATTTCCCTCTTCTGATGGTTGTCCCATCATGCTTCTCCTATCTCTGTTCCAGTTGGTTTCAGATCTGCATCAGTACTTCCAGTTCCCTCATTTTCTTGACAGGTTCCTCAGCATCAGCACACAACCACTGGACTTACTATCTCTCACTCTCTCTTTCCTGGCCTGTATAAAGAAGTCAGTCAGCTGACCTTAGAAATCAGTTTCTCAATTAGGGACCAATGGGATTGTCAGCACAAGATCACACTTTAGGGCAGTGTGAGAGGCAGAAAAACCATTTCTGTTTGTTGTGGCCCCTCAGTGCTTCTCAAGATGAGGAACCACATCCCTAGGGGATGGACGTGCCCTCTTTCTAGATGAAAAATAGGTTTCACGTCACTTTGCTGAACAGGGAGGTGATTGCTGCTTTATCTGACAGAAGTCATTTGCAAAGCAAGTCTGTAGCCAAAATGCTCCACATGGGAACCAGTAAACATTACATAGCAAAACTACCACACCAACTTGCTCAGAGGCCAAGTTCCTCTTTTGTTTAAGACAGGAAAAAGGGGAAGGGAGAAACCAGTGAAGAAGAATGACTGTGCTTATAAAAACCACCTTGATAATCTGTTTTAATGACATTTCACCAACTTTTTAACACATAACAATCATTACACCAAAGATACCTTACGGTAGAGAGGGTAGTGTTTAAAAACCCCAATGAAGCTATGCTGATTCATACCAACTGAACAGATGCATGTTTTCTCCTTCAACATGTTCAAATAGTGTAAATCTGAGTGACCAACCAGTACTGTTCTGGGAAAGTTTCACATGCAGCTGCTGGCAGTACTGAGTACTACAAATCTATTTATTTTACAGGGTAGGGCATGGAATAGAAAACGTGTCCCAGAAAGCTGCAAAAAGACATACGTGTTTTTAATGTCTTCAGCTTCAATATTGCCTAAGTATTTGTTTGGGTTTTTTTTGAGATGGAGTCACTGCCCTTCTAATCCACTTTGCTATCTTTGCATTTGTAAAGGCACACCTTGTGGGTTGGATAAAGTTCAACCACTAGAAAAATATTATGACAAATATTATGGTAATAATTCACAGAACTAACAAGCTTAAACCCACTTGTCCTAGCCAGGAATAAGGAAAGAAACAAAGAATTCTACTGATCTTCCTGCTTTCTGCAAATCTCATGTGAGAGATCCCTTGGGATGTGGATCTCCAAGTCCAGCAGGGACTGAGATCAGCACTATTTGTCATACTGCCCACCCAGGGCACCTCTGTACCCCATGGCCTTTCATGCAGACTACAAGCAAGGGAAGCTTACTCCTGGTGGCTCTCCAGGCACTGGGAGAAGTCCTTGTTCCCACAATTGTAGCAGGCTCATCCACAAGTTGTCTGGGTGACAAACCCAGGTCATTCCCCTTGGCAAGCAAAGCTCCACACTTACCATCACACATCTGTGCTATTGTAGCCACTAGTTTACAGTCAGGGAAACAGGAAGCCAATGAGGCTTTGAACAAAACCAGGCCAAGAACCAAATGCTCACTGAAGTGAGCATTTGTGTAAAGCAAATTGGATTCACCTGAGGCCTCCAATTTTGCCAAAACGGCAGAGAAATGAGAGTTATAGAAGGTCCTACCTAAACTCACAATTCTTTTTTCTTTTCAGATCACTGAGAGAATAGTTGTTTTATTTGTTGTGATCAACAGTCAAGAAGAAGTTCAAGGGAAATATGTTGTGTGTATCTTATTTTTCCTTTGGAATTTATTAGATGTGGTCAGGTAAGGCATCAATGGAATAACCACAAGTGGAAAATGGGTCATTCTTGCAAGCACCCCCACTGTGCGGCAGGTTCATTTAATTTTTTTTCTAAGTTGGCAAAAAAGCATATTATCCATTCTATGTAAAAGTTTGGACCTTGAAAGCTACTTGCTGATTTTTACTGAAGTGCACATATTTGAGAGACAGAGTGACTTATAGAAGGAAGCCACTGCATTAATAATATTTGTAGTTCAAAAAATTTGGAAGGAGTTTAGGCAGCAAAGGAAATAAGTATTATAAAACAGGTCTGAAAAAGGAGAGGTAAGATTGATATAAAAGACTTAAGTAAGCTTCATAATATTTGTAATAGATGTGCTAATAAGTTACTACTTTAATTATTTGGATTATTGCTCCATCCAAGTTCTTTTTCAAGTTTGTAAAGATATAATAGTAGAACCTAATCTCAAATGAAAAGGTTCTGTGCAGCTGGAGACAGGCCAAAAGCATAAACATTGTAAATTCCTTCCAGTGCATAGCAGCCCTATTGGCTGTCATTGCTGAAGAACAGAGTCCAGCATTACAGCAATAACAGCAGCCATTTAATAGGATGTAAATAACAACGCACATTACAACTCAGAGACTTACCATTCTTACCTGATTTATTTTACAGCAAGAAATTCTGCAAGGTTTTCTATATTTCATCTTTCTCACACCCTGAACAGCCCAGAGAGTAACTAATTATTTTTAGTACCAGGCTGACATAGGCTTTACAAGCAATAATAGTAAAAAATGAGACAATCCTGAGGTTGCAGAAGGTAAACTTGAGAGAAAACAGTACATTTATAGCCTATCACTCTTCCATAGCTGAGAAACGATGGAAAAATGGTCACATGAACTAATATGAAGGGAATACAGTCTGTTTAATGCTGGTTCTATCTGCCAGAAACAACCCCAGCTAACAGTGGCTTAAAAATTTAATATCTCTAGCAAGAACACAGGCAAAAAGCCTTTCGTCTGAACAAAAATGCCACTGAACCTGTTTCTCTGGTGTTTGGAAGGCTGCTGTACCATTTAAATCCAACTAGCTAGGATTATTAGCTCACCTTTGGAGACCAAAGTCTCCATTTATTCTGGCATTATTCTGGTTCTCCAGCAAGCACCAGTAACAGCCACAGTTAAGAATAGGATGTTGCAATACAGTGGAGTGCAATTGCTCTTTTTGCACCCACCACCCCTTCTGAGGTCCAAGGGAGAGACAGTTGTACTACAGAATATTAAGTACATGTGATTACCTTGCTGCTTAGCCTCCTCCAGCAGTGGTTTAGCTAGTTCAACAATCATAAATGACCATTTTCTCAGTCCCAAGCAACAACCGCATTCTGCTTGCCCCTCTGTTTTAAGATCCCTATCTGAAATCCATTTTCTGATGGACCAACATGAAACCACACTGATTTCCAATACAGCCTTTGGGCTCGAGGGCCATATTACTGCCTGCCTGCTCTAGGGTAGCACCACATGTAACCTTTCCAAAACAATGAACCTACTTTTCAGATATCAATTAGAGTCTAAACAAAACTGCTGCAGTATCGCTCTGAAATTTTCTTGGACAGACAGCTCTAAGCTCCTGGGCATTTTCCTGGAATTTTTCAATAATATATCATTATGTTAAAAATAATTCTCTATGAGTTCATCTGATGTTCCTCTTGCTGCAGGTACACTTACAACATGTTAGCAAGGATGGGAATATACTACCTACCACTGACATGGCTCAACTTCTCACTCTGCATCCTACTCTATCCCCTTTCAGTTCTGGCTAAAGGTAAGGAGATAGATAGGAAAGGTGCCAATGACTTGTTTCCTTAATAATTTTCAATAAAATCTGATCATCACTGCAACTGTCATTTTTAAGAATTTTTTTTCTTATTGCCAGAGTAGCCATAAATGTTTGCATATTCTCATAATAACCTGCATGTCACCTAACTTTCTCTTTTCT
Source organism: Corythornis vintsioides (assembly GCA_025447755.1). NCBI lineage: Eukaryota > Metazoa > Chordata > Aves > Coraciiformes > Alcedinidae > Corythornis > Corythornis vintsioides. Next base: position 18,033 of record JAOEGS010018675.1, read on the forward strand.
GTACTTTTTTCCTTAACAAGGGTTCTAGGGGAGGTTGCATGTATTATTTGTATATAGATATTTTAATTTTCTGGGGTTTTTTTTTTAAACAATATGAGAAAACCTTTCTTCTGTGTAAAGCAGAAAATACCCCACAAGAGACACATGGATTCCCCCTTTTCGCTAGGGAAAGCTGCCTTCTCCCTGACTATGGCTGACCTTACTGGCTCAGCCATACTTAGCAGCTTACCATACTTAATACATCAGGAAATGATCCTACTGAGATCATATTGAAAGCAGTGCAATTACAGGAGTGACTGAATGTGTTCTTGTATAGTAAATATTCATTAATTCTAGTATTAAGAGCAGTTAGCACCTCAGACCTACAAAACGGAATTCGAAAACACATTTATCCATATGAATGACATAGTACATTCAGCTTATAATAAAGCTATCTGTGCCTTAAAGGTAACTGAATTTTACACAAAGCTTTTTTGATGTACCTCCTTTTACTCAAGATTTACCATGTTATTTTACAGCATTTGCAATTTGTGTATCACTGCCTTATTTTGAATCCTTTGGCACGTACTCCATCAAGCTACCATTTCCATTTGCCTTCTCAATCTACTTCCCGTATGTACTGAAAACGTACCTGCTTGTGCTCTTTATAGGTAAGTATCTCATCTTACAGAAACCTGGGTCTCACTCAACACAATGGGGATGCCTATGGCAACAAAAAAATATCTATAGCTCCTTTCAGAAACTTTTAACTCTGTCACATCTCCTGCTGACCACTACAAGTTAACATCATCACCAGCTGTTTTTATTTCTGATGTCTTTCAAATACAAATAACTGAATTTGCAAGAGACACTATATGTGTGAGGGATAAAAAGGCAAAATAAGATCATAAAAATTGCTTCAGTGATCTTGACCTTACAGATTATTATGAAGTTTGTTTTTAAATCAATTTCCATCTGATCATACTCTCATTCTGTGCAACCACTCCTCACTTATTCCTCCTATCTGGTATGAGAAGTTGTATCTAAATTAAGGCTCTTCCAGTTTGATTATCCAAAGGGGCGAAAAAAAAGCCCATCCCAAAACCTACACTTGAACAGACCTCATGTCCTTCTCAACAAAATACTTTTGAAAGTTTGAATGGAATGTAGAATTACAGCCAAGTCTTCATTCTATCATTGGCTTTAATATGAATTTGAAGGATCTTCTCTGTGTGTGCAGTGTTCTGTTCCTGCGTTTGTGGAAGGAACTGTGCCAGGTTGCCAGATGAAGGCTCACACTACTCCTTCTAAATGAACTGAAGACACTTGGAATTCTACTCCCTTTTTCTTACACTGTTTTTGTGTTTTGATTCAGGTATGTGCTTTATTGTCCAGAACCTCTTCTCTGAAAGGAAGGCACACCTAGGGACAGGCAACATCATAAAGAAAAGAAGCTAAGTTGATACTTTGGAAGGAAGAAACGTATTTCTGGTGGACTGATGCATATAGGTCAAAAAGAAAAATATTTTCAATGCAAAATTACTGTTTGCATGTACATTACCTGTCTGTGCAGAATTTTCAGAAAAGGCACGTCTCCGCAAGGCACCTCAAAATTGGAGCACTCAAAATAACTATCTACTTTTGAAAGTTTTGACCTTAAATGGTAGGAGTTTTAAAAATTAACATATTTTTTTCTAAACATAGAGAATTCTGAAAAAAAAAGTGCCTCCACTCACAATCACGCTAATAACCCATATTTTGGTGTTAATTCTTGCCTAATTAGCAACAGATATTCTGTAATGACATTACCATTTATTGATAAGATTATTTTATATTAGGCCAACATGTATGTCACATATATATATATACATACATATATAT
>JAOEGS010018676.1:0-20216 GCA_025447755.1 Corythornis vintsioides
GGCGCGGGGGGGGGGGGGGGGGGGGGGGGGGGGGGGGGGGGGGGGGGGGGGGGGCTGCTGGGGGGGGTGGGGGGGGGGGGTGGGTGGGGGGGGGGGGGGGTGAGACCCCCACCCGGGGCTGCGGGAAAATCATATCAACGGAGAGACAAAGGCCGGACCGTCCTGCGGGGGCCATGCGGGAGCGGGAGAACGAAATACGGTTCAGGAAGGGAAGGAGAAAAGTTTCGCGGGAGAAGAATTATCATCATAATGGAAGTAAAAATGTGAGCAGGGGAAAGGGGAGGGGGAATCCTATTCTGCTGGCATTTTCTGTCTGTCTTTGTGATATGGTTCGGGGGAAAAAGGGTCCTTGATATGCAGCAGATAATTCTTATCAGCCCCACGCAGCCCATTTCCAAAGTAAGTGTTTTAATTACTCCTCCTGTATTACCCTTCATCCTCTGAGAGGAGTTACATCGCCAGATTTATGCAGTGAAAAAAAATTACAAAAGAATTCAGCACTAAAATATATACATACATATATATCCCTCTCTTTTTTTCCCTTGTGCCCAGGAAGAGGGAGACACTGCCGCCAGCCGCGCCCCGGCATCGCCCCTGCACGGAACGATTCTAAAACGAGGGACCGTCGCTCAGGTGGAAAAACTACTGGAAAAAAAGGAGTTTGAAACCTGCAGATTTTTCCCCAAGCCTGCATAGACAAGGGGGTCCCAGCCGGGGTCTCGGGGTGACTGAGACCGGTGGAGGCGCAGGTCTGCCCGTTCCAGGCACCCCACGCAGCTGCCTGCTCGTCGGCCGGGTTGTCCCGCGTCCAGGACCAATCCCTCAAGTGCCACCAGAGGCATTTGGGGCCGAAGGGGCGGGGGGTGCGATTTTGCTCATGTGCCTTCGGTAAGCGAAGGATATTTTCCTCTGCTGCTTAGCTTTCGTATTAACGATGTAATCTAAAAGTCTGTGAGGAAGGGGGGACAGTGCTCCGCTCTCTTTCACGGTAACAACCATATTCTGCATATTGAAAAATATAATAGACAGTGGGGAAAGGTTGCTTTTTTTTTCTTCCCTTAAAAACAAACAAAAAACCAAACCAAAACAACAAAAAAAATTCCCCCTTTTCAATATTGATTCAACAACAAAAAAAAAAAAAAAAAAAAAAAAAAGAGAGGAAGAGAATTTAAAAACAGAAGAAGCAGCACCAGCAGCAGGAAGAATATAGGCTCAGCAACTCTCCAGGTTCTCTTCCTTATTATTACTATCCAGGGGTAATTTTTCATCTCTGCTAGCTAATCTTTGTTCCTTGTGAAGATAATGAATAGCCCAATCCTTATCTCCTGGGCTCCTGGAGGCTGCTGGAGAATGGGGTTGAACAGGGTTGAAAATTGGTTCCAAAGTGCTGCTGAATAAATGGTGTTCCTTATCTCTCGCTTCCAGATTATCGGAACCCTTTCAAAACTCACACAACAAATACAGCCACCGCATCTAATGCATCATTTACCAGAGCAGATCTCCGCGTTTGATCGGCAGATAGGCAAAATCTATGTATTCCTTGCTATACTTAGTATGCATGGACGCGGGACTGCTGTGCATGCGGGGTGCTCCCGGCCGGGTCTGGGACACTCCCGAGGCTTTTAGCACACGTAGGTCTTTGCTGTGAATTCCATGGAGTGATGAGAATGTCCCCTGCCTGTTTCCGACTAGGGGGAGCAACCACCTTGCAAGGTGCTGCCACGCAGCATGCTTAGAAATTTGGGGTTGCTCCGCCGGTGAATTTTCAGGGGGAGGACAAGAGGTGTGAGCATCACCCTGGGCACAGCAGGCACCATCTAGCACTCGCGCTCACTCCCGAACTCACAGTCGCGTTTGCCCGCACTCATGATTGGTCGTTGCTCCAGGGATGTTCAGCCTCAGCTCAGTGACACCCCTGTTCCCCTTCCCCGAAAGATACTTTTAGGCTCAGCTGTGCCCTAGTCCTGCCCCAGTCCGCAGTCTCAGGAACCAGATGGACCAGTCTGGTAAAACCTCCTGGTGATCGCCCCAAGCTTGTTGCCCCAAATACTGTCAGCCCAGCTGTGGAGCCCAGACAGTCCTGCGGGTCCCTCAGGGTCGGGCTGGTTCCCATCTCTCCTCGTTAGCACTAGGTGATTTCCCCCATCCCAGCCACAGGCAGAAAGAGGGCACACTGGGCATCTCACTTTTGGCGATTAAATGATGACCCCGGGAGACAAAAATAAGCAACCCACAGAAAGGGAGTCCTCCTGGTGTTAGTGCGAAGTCCATCCCTTCCTGCTCAAGGCAATAGTATCAAGTTTTACTTTTTGTACCCTTCTTTCTCTTTCTTATATTTTCTCCCTTTCTTCCCCTCCGCACCCTCCTCCCCCCCCCCTAACTTTTCTTGTGATTTATTGTCTTTAAACAGCTGCGTTACAGTAAATGTCTCCAGCCCTGCTATGAAGTCCTCAGATTCAGAGATTGAGGTCCCTCAGATCCAAGCTGGGGCCAGATGTCTCCTCAGCTCTCCCTTTTTTTCCCCTCAGCACCTAGGGCTATATCCAGGTAACAGACAAAGTGGCATTGTATTTTGTGCCATCACAGCACATCACTGTGTCCCACACACCACCATGTGCCCCTAGCCCAGGGAGACAGCAAAATTCTGGGTGGGAACAGGACATCTACAGTGTCCCAGTCCCCTCTGCCAGTCCAGCAAGCACCCCTCCACTGCCTGCAAAGGAAGAGAAACTTTGGTGGGAAGTTGCAGGCAAGTGGCAGCCCCAGACAGCCACTGCCCATGCTCAAGAGTTTTGCAAATGTTCAACTTGTACTAATTTTTTTGTGGCTGCATTCACTGTTGTTCTCTGTAAAAAAAAATGAACCTGTGTTAGTTTATTAATAACCTAAACATTACGTATTAAAGACCTATGAGTGACACAAGATGACAAAAAGCTGTATTTTTCCAATATACACAAGCACACATTTAATAACCTTCTATTGCATCTCAGCTAGGCCTTCTCTCTGATGGTTCCCATGGCAACTGAGATAAAAAAGCAGCCATTTTCCATATCTCTATGAAAGTCTATTATATTGCAGGATTAGTTCATCTTCTGCTAAGGTCAAACACAAAGTCATACAACCTGAAATATTTAGAATCCATGTACATTCATTTTTTTATATGCCCTTTCATTTTCCACAAAAGACTGGGCTCCTCTGAGGTTTTATTCCCCAGAAAATGCTAAGCAAAGCAATAAAAAAAATTATGATTAGCAGCTGATGAAAAGTTCAATTTTATTTTTTTTTCCCTCCAGGTTTTTTTTTTTTTCTCCCTTTAAAAAAAAGCCCACACCACTATTGTTGGGCAGATAGTGTCTTCCCCATTTATCTCTATCAGCAGTCGTGATTGCAGCCGATACCGGCCGCTTAATTGGGCTGGCAGCAATTTGCAGGCGGACGGCGTCACCTTCTGGCTAAGGAGGGTGAGACAGCGTCGGGGCAGGGTCAGACTGGGCGGGGGGGGACAGGGGCCGCCCCCTGTTAGCATACCCCAGCCCGCAAACCGGGGACCAAGTCAGGGGCGGGCTGGGCGGGGCGGCCCCGGGGTGTTCCCCGCTGGGGATCCCCTAAGGGCGAGCAGCCAGGGGCCGGTACAGCTCAGCTCTCCACCGCTTCCAATCAGTATCGTTTCGCCATGGGCTCGTAAACATTTCAAAAGTCGATATCTGCCTATTCCTGGAGTGATTAAACATTTTTATTTTTAAGTGTATCCTGAGGAAGTGCTCAAAGCCTTTCACTTGCAAGTTTCAGCTATTGCACACTTGCAAGAAGAGGTGTTTTGAACACATCTGAGTCACTCCTGTGAGCCCCGTGATACAGCATGGTGTGGAGAGGAAAATTGAAGCCTTTTTTTTTATTTTTTTTATTTTTTTTTTATGGAGTCGGCAACATAATTCAGTTGGGTCTTGGTGACACCTAAAAGTGCCATAAAATAAAACCTGGGCAATCTTCAGACAGTTTGCATGGTGACAAAGGTGTTATTGTCCCTGACATGAAGAACTACAGCTCACTCTTTTTCCAAGGTCACTCATGAAAACCTGGAAAATCAAGGGAGGGAATTTGTGTACGTGGTCATCCACACTTGTGGCTTTGTTTATGCATACCTGCTGCAATGTGACATTTATTCCAGACCCTTTTAATGTGGAAAAATAGAGACTCTGAAAATATGTGCAAAAAAGGAGAAGCTTGTGGGTAGCAGAAGGAATTAATTTATTTTTTTTTCCCCCTTCTTCTCCCCATCCCTCCATCCCCTGGGCACCCTACAGAGATGTCCTGGTAACTCTGGCCATGCTGTTGGAACAGCCCCAGGGCGGCCCAGGTAGGGTGGTTAGCTGGAAAGGTGTATCCCAGGTTATCCCTGGAGCTGACCTGCACCTGTTTTGGAGAGGTTGAGTAAGAGTGGAGGGGATAAGAGCCAGTGTGGGCAAAGCCAAACACCAACTCTGACCCTCCACCCCCTACTGCCTTATCTTCCCCTAGCCTAGGTGAGGTGAGTGGCACAGGGCACACACTCACATGGTGTTGCCAGAGGTTGGCATGTACCTGAAGGTGTTTTTTAACAAACTGTTTGAAGGCAGGTGTTGCACATCAGTGGCCAGAGACATGTCCACCTCCTGAAACCAAGCAATGGGCTTCTCTTAGCAGCACAGATGAGATGGGGATCCAGGGAGGGAGGATTCCCCACCTGGGGACCTGCTCATCTGGGGCACTTGCAGACCTATAAAAGCCCATACCCTCGACTCTGGGGCTCTGTTACCTTCTGCCCTTTTTGGTGAGGGCAGATGGCTGAATTTTCAGGGCTAATGTAACGCTATCTATTTTTAAGCCTTAAAAGAAGGTATTTGGAGTTCTCATCTCTCAGTTTGTTTTAAAATTAAGGTAGTACTATTTTTAGTCTCAGGGTTTGTACTGCAGTGAAGAAGGCTAAAAGCATGCCCTGAGGTGAAAGTTTGGAGTGCATAGCATCATCAAATGTAAGTGGTTTTATCTTCTAAGTGTTTTTTTTTTTTCATCCCTACTTTATCCCTGCAGCTGTGGGCAGCAGCTGGCATGGTGTTTGTCATTCTTGGGTCTGCAGCCTTGAGAAATATTAAGAAAAACTGTGTTCATCAACTAAAAGGGATTGTTGCCCTGCCTACAGTGCTAGCGCTTTCTTCTTGGAGTGGTGGTATTGGTCTCCTCTCACAGCTCTGTTATTCTTGTAAAATCAGTTGCTAGGGGCAAGGAGGCACTGAGCTTCCCCAAATTTGGCACTGTAGGTGCTGTGTGGGGGCTGTAATGGAGCTCACTATGAGAATCCCTGTCTTCCAGAAAGTGAAAGTCCCATCAGGGCTGCCAGGTACACTGTGGAGCTGTTCTGGGTGCTGTGTTAAGTGCTGTTCAAACCCAGCATGGGGAAAAAAAAACTTCAAGCATCACTTGGGCTGCAAATAATTTAGATTATTTCCAGTGGCCAGTTACCGTTGGGGAAGCCTGGAGGCATGTATGACTGCTTTTATGTGGCTTTCTACAGGAGAAGGGTGGCTAATCATGCCTGAGAGGAAGGGTCTCCATCCAGACCCATGGGCTCAGGGAGCCATCAATGACACAGAGGATGCTCTCTCCTCTCCCTCCCTGGTGAGCCCGGTGCCATGTGGTTTGGGATTCAGGGCAGTGATGAAATGCCCCAGTTTGGCCGCTGGTTGTTTTTCTGTCTCTCAGTGACATCTGGCACATTGCTATGAGTTCCCAGAAAGAGGCCCTGATGAAGGATGTCAGGGTAGCAAGAAAGGAGCTGACCTTGTTATTAAAAGGCAACCGAAATGGAAATGTTTCAGGCTGTTTCTAGCAGACATCTCTGGGAAGAAAATCTCCTTGCTCTGCTCCATTAGGCCCTCATCGGCAGCTTTTCTCAGCTAATTGTTCACTTGATACCATGCTGGAGAGGTTTAATTTGCCCTTGCCCCCATTCCTGCATCTGAAAAGGTCTTGTGGACTTTGAGAAGGATTTAAGTCCTATTGATCCCTCATGACTTCACATGTTCCTGGTCTTACAGTGACATCAACATTCCCAATGCTTTTGGATCAAGGATGCTCATCTTGAGTGGGAAGAGTCTGGGGCCAGATCCTGCTCTGAGTCCTGAGCAATACTACTGAGTCCAGCTCAGCATTCCCAGCAGCACCTCTTTTCAAGGGGGATTTTTTTGCAAATCTCTGATCCCTGCTCTGAGCAGGTCCTGTGGAGGAAGGGGACTTTGCCATCATGTGTATGCCCCTCATGATGGGGGAGGAGTAATTATCGACATTCATGAGAGTAGCTTTGTCTACAGCTTGAGATGAATGAATGTTTTAAACCCTTTTGGCTTTTTTTGGCTGAGATCAAATGTGGCATCAGTTTAACTTCTGTATCCTTTATCTGGGGAGTGGGAAGACTAACCCTTCTTGATGCAGGGCATGAACTTGATTTAAAAGGGCACTCCTTCATTTTCCCTACCACCCTGTGCTGTGTGATCCTGCTATGTGATACTACAGGGAGCAGGGGATGCTTTGCCTGCCTAGGAGGGGAGGAGAAGGACAAGGACAGCACGGAAGACTGTGCTGGATATTTGGAGAATGAGAAAAGCAGCACAAGTGAAATGTGGGTGGACATGTGTGCTTGAGGACAGTGCAGGTGCGGTGACAGCAGCCATTGGGACTATGATGTCCAGATAGTCCTTGCTGCCCACAGAGTCACTAGCTCCCCCACTTTGATCTCCTCTGAGCAGTTGTCTGCTTGCTATGGCTGACAGCATATCTCAGAAAACCTGAACAGTGTATCTGCTGCAAAGGCATAAATCATCCCAGGTGCCATCTCCCTGTGTTCCAACACTCTTCTTGTGCTGCACGTTGTTCCTCCCACTTTGTTCTGGGAAGCACAGGGCTGGAAGCGGGCTTACACCCAGCAGTCACCCAGTATAGGTGGCAGAAGGTGTTTGGTAGCAGCCACTGGAGCTACTGATTTAAATGATTAGCCTGAGAAGCAGAGGCAGCTGCTACTGAATTCATCCAAGATGTTCTTCATTGTTTGGGCTGGTATTTCCCAGCCTCTGCCTGTAGAGACACTGCTGGTGCTGCCAACAGCTGCCTCACTGGGGCTGTGGTGGTGGGACATATCAATGAAGCACTTTCCAGAAGTTGTGGGCACAGAGTAGTGATAGCTGAAAGCTTTCTTCATATATTTTTTTGTTGATGAAAGTGCCTGCTTCTTTGGGATGGGAGTGCCTGTGGACACTTGTGGACCTCTGAACCTGAGCCACTAAACCTCTCCTCTCACCTGCCCCATCTCTAGGGTCCCAAGCATGGGAGGGCAATTCCTGAGTTAGTGATCTCTAATGCTGCAGTGGTGACCAAAGCTGGGCAGAAGTCTGGTGTGCTCCAAATGGTGAAGATGGACATGGCTGCACACAGCAGGATCGCAAGGACAGGCTCTACTGCAGGTCTTCTGCATTCTCAGTGCATGTGGTCTGTACTGAGCTGGCGGTACCCGTTTTATCTTCCCCATTTTCTCTTGGCACATTGGTCTGTCCTTAGTCCTTAATGATGACAAGTCCTCAAGTAAAAGAGCACCTAATGACTTTGTTTCCCACCCAAGGGAGGGGGAAGATGGTATCCAATAGAGTCCAGGAGTCTTTCATCCCCTCAGGGGCCAGGCCTGGGGTTTGTTCGAATAAATCATCCTGGCATGGGCTCTGCCTGTCCTAGCAAAGTGAACCCTGTGTGTGTTGGGAGGGGTTTTGTTTGCTGGGCCAGAGAAAGTGAAATGCAACAGGAGAGCAGGGCTGGAGCCCAGCTCACTTGTCATGCTCTGGCAAGTGGCACAAGAAGTGGTGGACCTGCTTCCTGCACCCCTGGCCCTCAAAACTTCTGAACACCTGAGCAGTCCCTCAATGTGTGTTGCCCCCGTCTTGCAGTCAGCCGTCAGGTCAGCAGGTGGATGCAATGCCCATACCTGGGGTGTGTCCAGGAAGGTCCTCTCTCCTTCAAAGACAAAGACAGCTGATGCTGGGAGGCAGAATGAGTCATCTCTGACTACTGCAGGCTCTTAAGACCTGCTGAAAGAGCTGGTCAAGCTACTGCTAGGGACAGGATATTGCAGTGGGGGATATTGAAGCTGGTCCACCGTCCCGTTCCTGTGCTGAGGGGGATGTGTAATTCATACCAGCACAATGTATACTGTTCAGAGTCTGTAACTGTGAGTGTAGTATTTATTTAGGTGTTGAAGGTGAAATGAATCTCTGCTGTTTCCTTCTGGGCTGAATCTTTACCTGTTTCCTCATCTGAAAGCCAACACTGCTTTTCCAGAGCATAGGAACCTCTCCTGGCACAGTGAGTAGATGTTTCCTGGACTCTTGGAAAAAAGCCCTCTCCCCCCTCCACTGTTAATGGAACACTCCCTCCTCCTTACCCATCTTCTCACTCTTGCCTCCATGTCCAAAGGCTGGTCTGGCTGCTGCTGCTCTGCCTCTTTTGTTTCTCCCAGCTGTTTCATAGCCCAGTGGGTGGCTTGGGACAGAAACCTGCCCAGCCCACAGAAGCCATAGAGATGCTTCTTACGGGGTTGATAAATGCAGGTTGTTTTGTTTGGTTTGTTCAGTTAGTGGTAGTGATGGTGTTTTGTTTTGGCTTTGTTTGTTGTGAGTTTTGTGTTTTTGTTTGTTTGGTTTTGTTGTTGTTGGGTTGGGTTTTTTGTTTGGCACTTCAAAAAAAAAATTTATTCCAGAACCCAAAGTAGCCATTTCCACTGCAAAAGGCACATCACCACCGAGTCAACTTGGCACAGTAACTGCAAATCCTGCTGGATGGTGGTGCTCCAGAGGAGGCAGCTCTTCCTAGTGAGCACAGGTGGGAACAACTGTACTGGGATCAGTGGGGCAACTGGGGGCATCTCTGGAGGCAGTGATTTTTTTAACCTGTTGATCTCCACCCTTGCATACTGAGCTATTCTCAAGGTTCTGAAACAAAGCCTATCCTTCATTTATGTAATGTGGAGGGTTTTTTGTTTTTGTTTTGGGTTTTTTTCATTTAATGAATGGATGGATTTCTTAATAAATCACTTCTTTTCACCAAATTAAGAGGAAAGAGAAGGGGAGGAAGGAAAATCCCCCAGCCCTTGTCCTGGTGGTTTGTCATGCCTGTCTAACTGACAGACCTTGTTATTAATGTTTTCCAGCCGCCTCTCATCCAGGGCTCAAACCTCCCTTTTAAAGCCCTGTCATATTAAAAATTGACATGTGTTGACTTTGGCCTGGGAGAGGCTGGGCCCTGTCTGTAGGTAGGAACTGCATGTGTTTAGTCTGGCTTACATTTTATTTTCCCCTTTCATCAAATTAGTTCAGCTGTATTTTTTTTCTGCAGGAAAGAAAAAAAAAACTGTTTGTCAGTCTGAGGCTCTGGGTTATAATTGCAGCATTGCATTAAAACAACAAAAAAATAGCTTACAAACATAGGGTGTGGTGGTTTGGGTGGGGATGGGACCACTGGAGCAGGGATGGGTAAAGCTGCTGCAAGTAAAAAGTATCTCTGAGGAGGTTCCCAGAGATTCCTCCTGTAACATCACAGACTTGGCTGCTTGTTTGCTTGATTTATTCCTTTTGGGGTAGTTGCATTCAGCATTTTTAAAATTAGTGCTCTCCTGACTGCATCAGGATTTTTCTTCCCACCTTCTAGTTTAGCCTATGCGGTGGGTACCTGAGTGTTCCACCCCAAAGCACAGCCAGGGATGTGCTGCAAGGCTAAGAGAGTGAGCACCAGGCTGAACTGGGTGTGCAAAAAGCCAAGGAAACCCTGCTTCTTGCCCACTAAGTGTTTGAGATTAGGAGTTATATGGTCTACTTAACTGGCATTGTGGTTAAGAACCAAGGGATACTCTTGTTGTGAACACAGAGTGAAGGAGTTTCCACTCACAGAGGAGAGCATGTCCAGCTGTCCCCAGGGTTTTACTGAGAGCTTAGTGCCTTGCTGTGGGAGGCATCTGCTTCCCCCCTAGTGCATTCCCCCAGGGGCTTCAGTGGTCAATGCACCTGAAATGTGAGTGGGGTTCATTTATACATAGGAGGTCTCCCCAGCCCCAAGTCATTGAGGATCAGAGAAGCACCAGATGCTGTTTTGGTGCTAAATGGAAATATCTGAAACTTCAGAATGTTACTAACTTGTCATTAGTCATGTCACCATCCTGCCTTTGCTACCCCCTGCCTGGGGTAGATGAGAGATATTGTGATGGGGTTGGAAACCCCAGGAAGGGCTGCCAGTGCTCCATGGGCATAAGGGGCAGTCTCCATTCTCACCTCCTCAAGAGCATGGCAATGGCATGTTCCCATGCTCTCAATGGGGTTTCTTTTGCAGTGCCTGTGGACATAGGAGTGATAGGTCTCAGTATATGCTGCTTCATTGATACCATGTCCATGCAGAGCCAATGTTGCTTCTGCAAGGACTGCCCTATTGTGCTTGAAGGACCTTCACTTGCCTTAGGGCGTGTTGGAGACAAACTGGATTTGCCTCCTGAAAGGTGTTCTGGGTGGGTGCTGCTTTAGCCTCTCCTTTTGTAATAATTCCCGTTGTGTGGGTTTTGGTTTTTGAGGTTTTTTTTCCTGCACCTTGTGATGGTGTTTCTGTGGGCCCTGTGGGATGACCACCATGCAGCCCTGTATCCTCAGTGATCACCAAATGCAGTGCCAACCCTCACCATCCTTACAGTCCTGGGACCCTAAACCTGGATTAGCCTCCTGTTTTTTGGCCATATCAGGGGACAAGAACAAATCCTATCTGTGATGCTGACTGCCTCTCAGGTGTCATTGCAAACTGGAGGAGCTGGAGGTTTCCCACCTCCCTGATGGAAAGAAACAGTTGTACCCAGGGAAGTGAGGAGAGATTAAGCACTGAGACCTCTTCTCCCCACTGCCATGATTTGTTTCCTAAGGGTCTAGATGGGCAGTGTGCCCATACATATGATAACTCAGCCCCTCATGGGGGGGCTGAAATATTTTCTAACAGCTACTTTTGTAGCATTAGTTAAATCAAAGCAAAACGTGTCAAAATTCCCATTAAGGCATATTTAACTTTCCTTGTTTCAAGACAAAGTGTCTTTGCCTGCAGGCAGGTTTCAGGTTTGCTGTGTGCCATGGGAGACTATTGGATTACAGGCAGCTCAGAGCCAGATTTTGCTCTCTTCAGGGTAAAGGCTTTTTTTAATCAGGATCAGTCTAATTCTGTTATCTGAATTATTATTTTGCCTCTCTTTCTGCACTGTGCAGGAAGGACATGAGGGAAAGGAGCTATTGCTAGAGAAGGGGATGTGAGCAGGGAGAAGGGTCCAAGACCCAGAGGGCAGACCAGGTCCCTGCCTGGGACCTGTTCTTTGCATTGCAAAAAAACTCCACTTTGTGATGATGGATCTTGGGTGACATGAAGGCCTCCGAGCTTTACAGCTACAGATTAAGCCTTGCTGCGTGACTGCCATAGATGAGCACCAATCTGATTTACTGGTGGGGAAACCTAGGTATGGGGTAGAGACCAGGAACATGGAGCTGTGGTGCTGGCAATGCTGAGATACCTTTGCCTGAAGAGAGGTAAGATGATTTCCTTGTTAATTAGAGGAGATGGTGAAATCCCTCTTTTTCCTCCTGGAAAAAAAAACATTTTCTCTGTATCCTGGCTTATGTGTCAGGGAGGTTGTTTGGGCCTTTCCACATCCTTGCTTTGGAAAGGATACTTTTTTTTTTACCTCTTTTATTCCACACCACCCCCTCAACCCCCCAAGAGTGAGGGTGTGTATGGAAATTTGAAGGTTGTGTTTTCCATGTTATTCCTCCAAATCCTCGCTTCCTGTGTCCTGTCTGTGGTCCTCATTCCCTCACTCCCAAGTAGATCTGGATGCTTGTGCTCTGCATGTGGACAGTCCTGTTGCTTTTAGACCAGCCTACCCCCTCCCAGGGAGTATTTTGTCCGTTTAAGCTGCTCAGAGGGCACCAGGCAACTTTCTTCTGGGCTGCTAACATCTGCCTTGCAGCTGGAGTGCTGACCAGTGACAAAGAGCAGTTCCAAAGTAAGAGCCTGAAACAAAAGCAATGTGATTATGTTCTCTGCCTCATATCAACAGGAAAGTAACTCCTCTGGTGCATTCACCCTGGGGCAAGAGGTAATTCAATGAGAGCTTCCCCATCCTATAGCAGTGAGAAACTTCTGCTTAATAAACACTTTGATTATACTTGGGTCATGGCTGCTCAGAAGTCTGAGCCCAGGTAGGACTGAGATGTTGACAGATCTGGAGAAAATGGATGAGTTGCAAAACACCTGGTATGTTCTTAGTGGATCTACCACTGAGTTGTCTTACTGGGATTTTATAAGATGTTCTTCAAGAGTTCTTCCTTTTCCTTCAAGGAAAAGGGAGATCTAGCTGGTCCATGAAGGGTCTTCAACACAGTGTATCTGGGGACAAAAGAGCTACTTGTTCCCTGTTTGGGCTAGTTCTGAGGTGGGAGTAGGGAGATCCAGCACAGGGCAGGGGAGTGACATGAACAGTACTGAATCTGGCTCATCAGTGTTGGGGAACCTATGACTAGACCTGTATTGGTCAGCATGTAGGAAGGGGTCCCACACATAGCAGAGCTCACATCTAGAGGAGATGTAGGCTGATGTGATGTTTTTGGAATTTTTTCCTTTCTGGCATAATCAATCATCTGCAAGGGATACTTTCTGCTCAGCATTTCTGATGTTATCCTTACTGTCAAGTGCAGGCTGAGAAAGTGTCCCCTGAGCGTTTTGAAGCCTTGGCTCTATGCTTCCCTCTGCACCTATTCGTCACTCAGCCAGTGACGAATGGCTCTTGTATGGGGAAGCCAGCCCATGCTTTTGGTGTCCCAACCTTGCAAAGTGCTCCTTTCTCTGTGGCCTGTTTTGGTCTGTAGAGTCTTCTAGGTTCCCTTTGTCTGAGAGTATTTCTTCTAAATCAGGAACTGATGTTTGTGTGTCTTAGTCCAGGAACATATCAATCCTAGAGTCTTCTTTCCTCGGCCACCCTAATCTGATGGAGTCGACCTAATGGTTCTTTTGCTGGCTCCCAGATTTTTCCTCAGAAGGTAATGCTGTGGCAAGACTGCTGTGGAGTGTGCTAGTTTCACATCCAGGATTGTGTGGTGTATTTTAAGGTTATTGAGGATTGTGAGATGTGATACCAATGTGTGGGTTTGATATTGGGAATCATTGTTTCTTTGGGTCACTGCTGTAGGCTTTGCAGAGCCACAAAGATGATGGAGTGGAGCATCTCTCTTATGAGGAAAGGTTGAGGGAACTGGGGCTCTTTAGCTTGGAAAAAAAGAAACTGAGGGGTGACCTCATGAGTGTTTATAAATATATAAAGGGCAGGTGTCAGGAGGATGGAGCCAGACTCTTCTTGGTGATGCCCAATGACAGGACAAGGGGTAATGGGTGGAAGCTGAGGCATAGGAAGTTTCATGTAAACACGAGGAAGAATTTTTTCACAGTGAGGGTGATGGAACACTGGAACAAGCTGCCCAGGGGAGCTGTGGAGTCTCCCTCTCTGGAGACATTCAAACCCACCTGGACATATTCCTGTGTGATCTAGTCTAGGTGATTCTGCTCTGGCACGGGGGTTAGAATAGGTGATCTTTCGAGGTCCTTTCCAGCCCCTGACATTCTATGATTCTGCCATTGAGCTGCTGGAGTTGGTGTCCAGGATGCATGAGGTACCAGGTGGACTGGTGGCTCTGAACATCTTCACCAAACCTTCCAGCCTCATCCATATACCCTGAAGTCTCTTTAAATCATCTAGTAAGAGGCCAAGGATGGGAGTTGGTGTGAGCTCATGCTATGTGAGCTTTCACCCTCTGGCATGGGGTGCTGAACCTGGGCCATGAAGATGGCGTTTCCTAGAGCTATCAGCTGGGACAGCCCACAGCCACTCTCAGTAGCTGGCCATCACATCGACGTGCTTTAGTAGCACTTCTTCCCCATGAAGTCTGGTGCCACATCAAGCCCTGTCTTGTAGCTACTCCACTGGGAGCACAGGTTGTGTCTGCTATTCCCATCTGGGTATTTCATGGTTGTGCTGACACTCACCCATGGGAGAGGGTTCTTCTCCCAGCTGCTGGGTATGGGCAGAACTGTGAGCAAGCCCACTGGCCTGCTGTGCTTCCAAAGCTAGCTGATGCCAGCTCTCCTCACCCCAGGGTGCCTCACCTAAATAGCTGCTATGGAAAGAGGTGGTTTGACTTTTTTCTTTTCCTTTTTTTTTTTTTTTCTTCCTGTACTCAAACTTCCTCAGGCCTCCTCAGAAGACTCTGGCATATCATCCTACAGATGTGACATAGAAGCCTTGGTTGCAAAATATATCCGGCATGGCAGTTGGTAGTGTTGTGCAATCTCCATCAACTTACGGAAACCACTGTGAGATACTATTAAAGAGAGACTCCGGCCCCATCCATCACTTCAGCCGCAGTCATATGTCCCACTGTCAGGCAGAAGGGCACAGGCAGTGCAGGGGCTGTAGACACCAAGAGAGCTTTTCCTTGCAGTGGGTGCTCTTGTGTGGGGGTGGATGGGATATGACTTCTCTTCCAGCATCCTGTGCTGTTCAGACCAGATCTGTTGCACTGCCACTTGTATCCTACCATTACGTATTCCTCTCTGGTGTCTGTCAGTGTTGCTGGTTTCATGCCAGTGGTCAAAATCTGAGTGGTTGTGAATGGCCATGAAAATTTCAGTGGGAAACATGGCCAAGAAGATGGTTATAGGAGCTCTAAGAGGCCAGATATGGGATGGAAGCATGCAAGCTGATGTTCAGATCTCTTATGTTTCCTTTTTCTTAACCCAATAGAGAACTTTTGGTGGTCTTCATGGATCCATGGCCCAGGCTGTCCCCTGTGGCAGTTGTTGCAGTGTGCTCAATTACTGTCCTAGTGTGGGACAGCCAGAACTAGCTGTGGCAGCTGGTGAATACAGGTGCCTCGTTTGCAGGAGAAAAATGTTGCAAGGGTCAGAGGATGCTGTAGGAACTTAAAGCCAGAGGAGAGAAGGGGATTGCAGATGTTTGCAGGAACAGGGACATCCATGCTCTATGTATTTGGCTGGCTTTTTTTCAACTAGAAGAGAACCTTTTGGATAACACCAGATGGGGAGCAGAACTCTACCTGCCCACATGCAGAGACTCCTGGAGGCAATGGTTTTGTGAAATGCCCTCCTATCATGCATCTCTGTTCTCTGGAGCTCTTTCTAGTTGCCCTCCAAAATAAGTGGGTCCTTGGTTGCAAAGAGGCACTTGTGCAACAATCTAGGTCTTCTAGATTGACAAGAACATCAAGGGCTGTGAGGATGTATTGACAACCTTCAACAGCAGGTAGACTTGGGCAAAGAGCCACAGGACACTGGTCTCATCACATCTAGCCATCCCGGTCCTTGGAACACCTTTCTCACCAACCCCAATGTCTGTGGCAGAAACAACAACACACTAAGGGACACAAGCGCTGGTACGAGCAACCATTGCTCACCAATCATGATGAACTCCACTCAGCATGGCAGGCTCTCTATCCCCACAGCTTTATTGCACAGCACCTCCTGGCCCAGCAGACCCTCTCCTTCCAAGCTGCTGTTTGCCCATCTCACTCTGCAGACATATTAAATCCCTGAGGTCTGCCCAGGAGAAATTGCCAGTGCTCTGTTACCCTGCTGTCAGCATCCGCTTCACTTGTGAGAATCAGGCTCTACATCAGAAAATAATAAAGGCAATATTGTGAGTAGAGGGGAGAGGAGATTAAAAAACCCGTTTAAAGAACTTTCTGGTTCCTGTGCTGTTTATCATGCATCATGACTTTGGGTTATTTTTGTTGTCACTGAAGTTGGACTTTTTAATTTTCCTCTGATTGTCAAGTGACTGGTTTGCAATTTATCTATGGCTCTGGGGATTAAAAAACCTGTTTTTAAAAGTACCTGTTGCTCCCCAAGATCCCTAGTGATACTTTCACTGCTAGCTGAAGTGCTAATTATATCCTTTATTTAGCCAGACCAGTCATGTCATGCACTGACTGAGTCCAACCCTGAGGTTGAACCAACCTCAGTGGCAGAGGATTTAGGTAGGACTCTGTGTCCCAGTGTTGGCTAGTTCTATTCTCCTTGGGATCTTGCTGTCACACATGTTTAATCAGAACACTTTTTTGGTTGGTTTTTTTGTTTATTTGTTTTTATTTTTATGTGATTTGCTTTTCAGAGTGTGTTGGTCAATTTTGACACTTAATGCCTTTGGCTAATGAGCCTGCTGAATTTCAGAGTAGTTTTAATACACTGACATGTTTGTGCTGTGGGTTGGCAGCACTATAAAGGGAAGGTGTTCAAGTACTCCAGCCAAGAATGTTGTCTCCTCCACCCCCATGCCCTCTCACTTTATGATAGGATTGTGGTGGTGTTGTTTTAATTAATGGGCAACTGCATACATAAATGCTATGAAGTGCAGAAGCAGTAATAGGTGTTGGTACTGTGGAGCTGTCACAGGCTGATGGTACAGCAAGGGCTGTATGAGTGCATGGCAGCTCTGGCCCTGGAGCGCATGTACCATCCAGCACAGACTTGTGGTGGTCCTGCTGGGATGCTGCCCAGCCTGGGTGGCAGTGCCTCTCTCTGTACTGATGGCTTTGTTATACCTCCCAAAACAAGGGGGTTAAGTCTCCCTGAGGTGCCTTAATTTTATTGCAGTGTGGGTCCTTGTCAAGCTGATGTGAATCTGGGATCCATCACACAAGTGGCTCTGCCTGCAGCTCTGAGACAGACATCACTTCAGCTGCCATGGGCACAGAAGAGGAGGGCTGATTTTGGAGATGTTGGCTGGAAGCATATCCCGGAGGGCTCCATAATGAAAAAGGAGGACTGTTGCCAGTAATAGACCATTTCAGCTCTGGCTTTACCCAGTCAAGTCCTGCAAATGTCCAAGGGTGAGACTCCTCACCCCTCTGGGGAGCCAGTCCCCTGCTGCCCTCATATCTGAGGGCAAGAAGGAGCAGGTAGAGGTAAGTGCAATCCTGTGTGCAGCTCCTTCAGACACAGCACTCAGGTGAGGCCATGGCAAACACTATCGATGTGAGGGCCTGGTGAAGAAAGGTAGGCCATGATAGATGCTGTTGCTGGCACCTCAATGTGACAAAGATGCTGTGATACCAAAAAACTGTGTGTCTGAATTAGGGTTACTTACTGCCTGAGGGTGTGAGTGCAACCAGACCTGGGCTATGCACACACCTTGAAGGGAGACAGATGAAAACCCACAGTTTGATTTTTCACCCACTTTTTCCCCACCCTGCTCCCCGGGCACTACTGTGAGCATTGCTCTGCCACCTTCCCAGAGGCAAAGAGGTTACTTGGCTTTGGTAGAGACAAGTCCAAGTCCAGGCTCTCCTCCTGCCCTACTGCTGCATGAATGCCACAGTGGTGCTTGGCTGGCAGGAGGAGAGCAAGTCTCTGACTCTCCTCAGGTCCATCCTTCTCCTCTCCCTCTGGGTGCTGGGTTTGGGACTCCCCCACCAACAGGTCATGTTGGTGCCAAAAACTTAAAGCAATCAAACAAATTAATAAATAAATAAAATTCTACATGTTTCTAAAGAAAATACTAGGATGAGCTTTCCCAGTTGGAGGGGGAGTAGGGGACAGTTGCTTTGTAATCACTCCTGGCTTACTGTTGAAAACATCTTGGTCAGATTTTTATCAGTGCCTGAACAGGAACAGACTTAAAGAACTGTCTTGGGAGATTAGGTGGTTGCCTAGTACAGCATGAGACACTCCTGCCAGACAGCTGAGGTGTGCTTTAGGTGACACTGATTTGGTGACTGGTTTGGGGATAGGCATCCCTGGTGTTTTGTGGCAGAGCCAGGTGGATGCTGCCTGGTCTGGGAAAGACCATTAGCTGAGAGGTGATGCCCACAGTGGGGTGTGTGTCACTGACTTTGGCTTGCAGTGCCAAGGTTCTGGAAATGCCCAGAGGCAGGTGGGATGAGTTTACAAATTCTCAGAATGCCATGAAGGAGAAAAGGCAAGGAGGCTCAGGGATGCCCTGTGGGATGAGGACTGATACTAGGGATGAGGCTTGAGCTGTGAAGAGAAGACCTTGCAGGGACCCAGCAGGGAGATGTGTAAGTGAAGGTGAGACCAGGCAGTATGAGGGAAACTTGGCTGGAAGTGATGAGATTTGATCTGTAGTGTTTCTAAGCAGTTCTGGGGCTAAGGTGGGTCCTGAGAAGGTTGCAGCATCTCCCAAGGGCCCGTGTTGGGGGTTGCACAAGGAACCTGCATAAGAGGAGGTGTGTGTTGAAGAGCAAGCAATGGCCTCCAGTGTTGATGTTGTCTCCTATTGCCATGGCTTGTGCCATTCCTCCCCTCTGCTGCCCCATTCCCTTTCATATAGCTATGGAAAGAAAATAAGTCCTTTGCTCCAGCAGCAGCACAAACCAGAGGGGAAGGGGGAGAGCAAGGCCATGGCTCACAGTGTCCCTTTGCCACCTGGACAGCACTGGTGTCCAGGCTGGGAGTGTTGGTCAGCACTCAGGATTTCCAGTAAGGCCAGTGCCGTGGTGGGGGGTAGGGACAGGGGCAGGAAGCGTGCAGCAGGCAGCAGGAAACTGGCTGCCTCGCCGCCCAGCATTCCTGCACACTGGAAAGCCGAGTCACGCTTCCTGCGTCGTGCTGGGATCGAGTGCCTCCACCCGAGCAGTGCCTGCCCCAGGGCTGGACGTGGATGGGCTGCAGAGATCCTGCTCTCAGGGATGGGAGCAAAGTGGTGCCTGGCTTCAGCCCTCAGTATGGGATGCAGCCCAGCAGCTGTCCTGAGGATGTTCTGGGCATAGGTCCAAGCTGCAGTATCTCTAGTCATGATCACATCCCACAGGGGAGATGACAGCTGACTGCGACAGTCAGCACATGTGTGTTTTGGGTGACCTTGGTGTGGAAAATGAGCAGGAGTCCCAGAAAGAGTTGTGCCCCATTGATTCTCTCCCATCATGGGCTCATCCCAGGGAATCTCCTACAGGCCATGCACCCACACTGACCAGAAGGGTCCCATCTTCCTGTGCACCTTTGCTCTGAACCTCCTGGGGTCTGGCCCCAGAAGACTCATCCCTAAGGGACAACATTATTTCCACTCCCCAACCCACCTGTAGCCCACAGCACTGTGGGCAGCACAGCAAAGTCATGGCCAAAAGTGGGACTTATTACTATGTTGACTCCAGCTGGAGCTTCCTCATTTCCTCCTGCCTATCCTGTTGTCTGCAGTCTAGGCAGGGGGATGAGACTGAGCACTTCTGCCAGAATCTCTTCCACACCTATGCTTTGGTTTATTTCCTTTAAGGTGCTTGCACTTTACCTGGAAAGACCTGAAACATATTGATAGTTATTGTGATTCTCTGCTTTCTTCCTAGATCTCTGTGATTTCCTCTTGCTTGTGCCCATGGATGGTTCCATTAACCAAAGTGCCAAGAAAACAAACCTGAGCTCTACACTGTCTCCAGCATGTCTCCAAGAGGGCTGTCAGCTTTTTATTCTCTTCTGATGGCCCACCAGGTGAGTTCAATCCTCTGCATGATGCTAAAGTCCAAGTTCATTCTTGCATCAGAAAGTTCATCTTGTGGATGTGTCCCAGCTGCACTTCATCTGGTAACTTTCAGTCATGAAAACCGCTGCTGTCCTTGGTTGCAACACCACTGCCCCATCCTTTCTTTCAGTGTGTACATATCCCTTCTTGGGGTGCTGGGAGATCGTGACAGCCATTCTGGGTGATTCTGACAGCCATTCTGGTGATGCTGTGCATTGCCAGTAGCAGAGTGAGCAGTGGGATGGCTGCAGGAACCCTCACTGCAGAGCTGGGCTGGCACAGCTGGCAAAGGGGAAAAATAGATGGGTACTGGTAGGTGGATAACTCTCTTGGGAGAAAGAGGTCCTGGTGTTCCTGTTTGAAGCTTACACATGCTGACATGACATATTCCAAACCAACACTGCTAGGCCAGTGCCATGTATTCTCTAGTCCCAGATAACCTTTTTTTTTTTTTTTTTTTTTTTTTTCTGTTATCTCTAGCTTAAGAAGTGTGGATTGAATCATGCTGTAGTAAGGTGGATTGGGAAGTGGCTAAAGGACAGAGCTCAGAGAGTTGTGGTCAGTGGAGCAGAGTCTGGCTGGA
>JAOEGS010018678.1:0-15573 GCA_025447755.1 Corythornis vintsioides
CTCCATCATTTTTGAAAGGTCCTGGAGAACAGGAGAGGTGCCTGAGGACTGCAGAAAGGCCAATGTTGTCCCAATCTATCAGGGTGTCTATCAGGTAGAGGGACAAAAAATTCCCACATGTTCCTCTTGCTCAGCTTCTCTGAAGCTAGCTCCTCATTTTGAATAGATTAGCACACAAACCTCTTTTTTTTCTGTCTCGCACTTTGGTGCTTGTTAGGACCTTTCCCTCTGTCTCGCAGTTCGACCAGCTGCAGCCTGTGACCTTCTGGTTCTGCACAGGTTGCTGCATTCATAACATGCTTTGCATCAGTTCATCTTGCTCCCTTCTGGTTTGCTTAGGGCCAAGGAGTCTGGCAAATCTCTTTTGTAATTCACACATGCAATTGCAGCAGCTGTAACAGATGCAAGCTTTACTTTCTCTGTCACTCTCAACTGATGAATTGAGTTTAATCGGGGTTCCGTGGAAGTTGGAAGAACTTTTTTCCTGTCTTTTGTGTGTATCTTGCTTTGCTGCTGAGACTCAAAAGGCAGCAGGTTATCAGACACAGAAAGGAAAAAGCATAGCCTGTCCCTGTTCAGGGACAGTATCAGAGCTCTGAATTCAAATTTGCTTCAAAGCATAGATGAATGCATGCCCCAACCTTAGGATCAGATGAGTGAATCTGGAACTGTTTTGCTTGTTTGACCTGATATTTTAATTAGTTTTATCTTTGCTGTAACATTCTTAATAATGGGAAAGTATAGAGCATTTTTGCATTCTAATTAATTTTTTTTTTTATTGTATAGAAATGGTATTATTATAATTACAAATTAATTTCATATGTTTTCTAACTATGTATGCCTGGAATACCTTTGTATGCTCTGACATCAGATGTGCTTGATAGTTACCACAAGTTGATTTTTTTCCTTAAAGTAGAAATGTTAAATCCAGTCTCCTGGATCAGTTTCAGCTTGGATAGCTGATCTGTACCCAGTAAAATTATCTTATTTGCTCAAGATGGCCATAATATTAATCTTCCTATATAAATCCATAGTTACATTATCTGTCGTTAAAAAGTCACCTCTACTCCAGCTCACATATGATTATGTTCCAGCAACAGATAAAGACAGTCTCATGTAAGGTCTGCAAATCTAGTTGCATTCATCTCACAAGTAAATAAATACGAGGTCCTGTTATCCTTCACATTTTTCTGAACCTTCACAGCAGCAGGAGCACAGTCTGTGCTGCCTATGAAGAGCAGCAGGTGTTGATACAGAACATCTGGTGAGCCATGTTATGACAGGTTTCCAAATGGTGCTTTCTGGTGGAATATGTTAGAGTTACTTGTTTTGTTAGAATTATATTAGAGATTATTATATGCATGATAAATTATCTCATTCATTCCTTCTCAGGAAGGCAATGCATGCACAAAGACTAATAAAATAAGGGTGACTGCTGATCCCATCTTAAGATCTGTTTCTAGGACCACTCTCTCTTTTTTCATAACATACAAACTGAATTACTTTCAGTTCTGGGTGCACACTGAGTCGGACTAGTGAATATACCTGCCCAAGGAGGAAGATGGATATTGATACATCATCTCAGAAAAGGAAGGGTAACTATAAGTAGAGAATTTCAGAAAAAGGAGAAGAAAATAAATTGTGTTGATTTCTCAAAAATATAAATTCAAACACTGATTCTGTTACTTTAATGATGATGTTTACAGTAGAACTAGTCTCCATATAGTAATGCCATTTCAAGACCCAAAATGTTATTTGCCATGGGAAATCTATCTTAAAGCACTGATGCCCGGTATGAATGACTTTGTATGGAGGAATCTCATCCAAATCTAATAATGTACCTAATCTATGTAAATGATTGGCTTGAAGAAGGTTTCTAGAAGGCTTTTGTGCCCAAAAACTTTCCAGCCCCCATTTTTCCACCTCTCCTCCAGTCTCTTTGGATGGGTTAACGAAAGGTATTGCCTCTGCCTACAGAGGCCTTTGCCTTGTTCAAATCAGTCATAACTGGTCAAGGTTAACTAATCTTCATGTTTAGTGCTGTGAAAGCCCTGAGCTCTGCTCCATTCCAAAGCTGTTGCAGCACAGTTGAGGTTAAAGTTGTAGTGAATGACACAACTGGTAGCACATTGCTGGGTGGCAAGAACTAGTAGATTATCCTGATAGTTTCCCAACTGTTGTAAATCATCAAAGTGCAAGTTAGATCAACAGAACTGCATTGATTTGCCATGACTACTATTTAAAATAGTTTGTGAAGTTCTTTAACAGAAAAAGGATTGAGAAAAATATTTAAAAGGTATCAAATAGAAGCATCACATTTTCCTAAGACTTAAAACTCCTGGTGGAAAAGCTATATGGGAAACCAAAGAAAAGCACCAGAAAGCTTCTTCTGGGGAAGATGTTTTGCCTGTTAGAATAACTTAATTAACTGTTTAGAGCCATTAAAAAGCCTGCACAAGAGTATAATGAAAACTGCTCCATAAGACATTACGGAGTTGGATCAGAATTCCAAAAATCTAATGTGGCTCCTGTCTGTGTTGCAAAGTGCAATTTACTTGAGCAATTAGTGGTAAGGGGTAGTACAAATTAGATCATTCTAACAGCAGTAGAAAGGTAATGCTTCTCCTCCACTGCCGCTTCACACTTATGTTTTCAGAATAGACTTTGAAAGAAGGCATACTTGGAATAAAAAGTTTATAACAATGCACTGGGATGAATTTGGTTATTATATCACAAAGTTGTTTATATTCAATAGTGTTTCTGGATTGTCATAATGAAAACTGTCAATTTTTTGTTTTGAGCCCCATATCCTATGTGTTTAACAGAATTATAGATTTTGTTTTGTTTGTTTGTTTGTTTTTAATAGGAGCTGACTGCTAATGCTATTAGGAAAACAGAAGTTAATACAGATAAAAAGTACTGGAAAGGAAGTTTGTGGAAGTTGTCTTTTGATTTTACAATGGTATTCCAGGTACCTTTAAGGAACCTTAAATACAAGTAAATTAAGGTACAAAACCCTTTTCCCCTCTAAACACCTCTGTGTTATAATTTAATCTGAATACTTTCTTGAAGTTTTTAGATGTGTACATGCTTCTTGAGATGCCCAATACTGTAGTTAAATTAAGAGATTAAGATGATAAACCCTGATACTGCTGACCCACCTTTTACTTAATCTGATACTCAGCCTTACTTCCAGTGCCATTTCATCAGTCACTTGATTTCCCATTTTGACATTAGCATTTTTGGCCATGCAGTGAGCTACAGCAACCTGTGACTAATATTTTATTTTCTTCTGAGGATCATTTCCTTGATCCAGGCCTATCACTGCTATATGCAGTGCTGCACTGGCAAAAGGCAGGAAGAATATATGGGAAATCCAATGACAGGACGAGAGGCAATGGGTGCATGTTGGAACACAAGAGGTTTCAGGTCAACACAAGGAAGAACTTTTTCTCAGTAAGGGTGACAGAGCTCTGGAATGGGCTGCCCAGGGAGGTTGTGGGTTGTGGTCTGTGAATCTGTGAAATAATCAGTTGGAAAAAGGTATCCAAGAAGACCCTTCACGTGAAGCAGCAGTGATCATAGAATCATAGAATCATAGAATTGTTTGGTTGGAAGAGACCTTTAAGATCAAGTCCAACCGTTCACCTGCACTGCCAGGGTTACAGAATCACAGAATCACAGAATGTTAGGGGTTGGAAGGGACCTAGAAGATCATCTAGTTCAACCCCTCTGCCAGAGCAGGGTCACCTAGACCAAGTCACCCAGGAACAAATCCAGGCGGAACTTGAGTGTCTCCAGAGAAGGAGACTCCACAACCTCCCTGAGCAGCCCATTCCAGGCTCTGTCACCCTCACTGTGAAAAAGTTTTTCCTTGTGTTTGCCCTAAACCTCTTGTGTTCCAACTTGCTCCCATTGCATCTTGTCCTGTCATTGGATGACATTGAGAAAAGTCTGGCTCCATCCTCCCTACACTCACCTTTCGTGACCTGCTGGCCACACTCCTCCTAATGCATCCCAGGATCCATTGGCCTTCTTGGCCGCAAGAGTGCATTGTTGGCTCATGGAATCCTCCTGTCCACCAGGACCCCCAGGTCTCTTTCTCCAGAGCTGCTCTCCAATAGATCCCTAAACCATGTCCCCCAGCACCACATCCACGTTTTTTAAACACCTACAGGGATGGGGACTCAACGAGCTCCCTGGGCAGCCCATTCCAATGCCTAACCACTGTAACCTAAATTTCCCTTGGCACAACTTGAAGTCATTACCCCTCGTCCTGTCATTTTTAACTTGGGAGAAGAGGTCGACCCCCAGCTCCCTACAACCTCCCTTCAGGTAGCTGTAGAGAGCAATAAGGTCCCCCCTGAGCCTCCTCTTCTCCAGACTAAACAATCCCAGCTCCCTCAGCCTTTCCTTATAGGTGAAACTCTCCAGACCCTTCATCAGCTTCGTTGCCCTTCTCTGAACTCGCTCCAGTACCTCAACATCCTTCTTGTAGTGAGGGGCCCAAAACTGGACATAGTATTCAAAGTGTGGCCTTATGGTTTATATCAGCTGCTGTTGGAAATATAGTTTAAAATAATTCCAGTAAGTAACATGAATTGTAGTTATAAGAAACAGCCTAATGTATCATTTTCACTTCTAGGGAGAGATCCTAATTCCACTGTGCTAATTCACCCTTCTCCTTTTGCCAGACATAGCCCTGACTTTTGTGATCTGGCTTTGATTCTTGCCAGACTCAGCAGTGACCTGATTCAGATGCCTAAGCCAGCAGCCACTTGCTCTAGCAAGCAAGAATAAATGGATTTCTGCAGATTACAGAGTTGAATTGGTTCAGAAAAGGACCTGGCAAGCACCAGAACTGGTGTGAAGGAGGTGGTAGGATCATGTGGTTAAGAACCGAGTGCTCCCCTTTTGACAGTGGTAAGATGCTACATTGGCTCAAAAATAATAGGCCACAAATAAACTATTATATTAAACATTCCCAGAAACATTCCCAGACAATTAGGCCAACTGGCACACGATGGCCCATTGACCATGCTAACAAACTTTCATAAACTCTGTAACAGTCTGGCTACATGAAAACCATGTATATATTGGGAAACGTCCTTTATATGAGCTGTCCTTGGGAGACTGTCAGTTATGACCTGCCAATTGTAGCAGGCAATGTTTTCATAGTTTTCTAGCATGGATGGTCGAGTTCCAATGCCTGGGAAAGTTCCCAGATGCTTTACACATAGCCAGCATGTCTAACACTGTAGGAACTCGGTTCCCTAAATATTAGAGATTTGCCCAAAACTTTGTTCTCAGTGTACACTCCTGTGGTTCTGGAATTCCTTGGATTTGAACCCATGAATAAGAGGAACATGTTAAGCACTAGTATCCAAATAATTTGTTGACTCTTAGTCTGTTTTTCCTGTGGATTGTGCTTATATTAGGTATTCATATGCTTAAGCTTGTCTGTCTAGCTCCTGAACAATATTCAAATGCTGAAAGACATCTTACTCTGACAAGCTGAATGTCCATATTCTTTTTTTGAATTCTTTTTCTACATAGTCTAGGCAATTGTCTGGTTTCTGAGCATCCTTTTTCTTAAATGATTATATATTCAAATTGGTTAAATGTGGGGGTGGAGAGTGCCAGTAGGCAACAACATCAGCTACCACAAATGATCTGGGGTATAACAAATTTTTAAAGTGCCACTGAGCCACATCTAACTTAGTATGAGTACCATAAGCGCACATTAAGCCATTTTCCCATCCCACTGATGTTCCTGAATGATGTAACTCACTGAGTCCCTATCCTACTGCAGCAGGAAACAGCACTGTAGGCAGACCACTGTCACAAGACAGTGACTTTGCAATTCATGCTTTCACTCCACTTTCAGGATCCAAAATCTCATCAGCTTCAGGTGTGGAAGTTTTCAGGTATTTTCACATGATAATTTTTAAATTATTATTAGAAAGGAGTCCTATCAGTGTGAGAAGAGGCTGCTTTTTTCTTTAGGATTTCTTTCTTTATCTAATATATGTTTATCTACATAAATACATAAATCTTGAAAAACAGGAAAGATGCATTCTATGAAGGCCTAATTAAGTACCTTTTCTTCATCACCCATATTTTCACTTTGTTAGTTGCAAGTTTGCATCTGTCCTAAACTTGTATAAGCAGGACAACACAGTACCTTCCATCAGTTTGTGTACAAAACTTACACAACTTGCATACTGATTTGGAAAGGTCCACCCTGGAAAAAAAGGGAATAAGGGAACAATAAAGGAGATGGTTTTAGTCACTGAATGTGTCTGTATCTGCTGTATCTGCCTTGTGTGAGACAGACAAAGGATAACTGTCTATTACTTCTTCCCCTGACTAGGGATTCACAGTGTTGCCAGCTTTTATAATTTCAACATCAGTCTCTCACAGGAGTCTTGCCAGGAGCAGAAGGGAGAATATGAGGGGTCAGCATGTGTGCAGTCCTGATTCAGTTGAGAATTCAAATTTTTCTCTGAGTAGACTTGCATAGTCTACTACAACCCACCTGCAGTCTCTCAGGGACTCGGAACAACCACTGTATGCCATTAGGTCACTCTGGGAATGCCTACTCCTACTCTCCTCCCTGTCACAGCTTTAGAAGGTTCAGAGTTAGATTGTTTTGTGTTTTGTTGTTGGTTTTGTTTGGGTTTTTTTGTTTGCTTCTTGGGGTTTGTTTTGTTTTGTTTTGTTTTCAGATGAAGACCTGTTGTTAGAAACAGAAATTAGGTGTGGTCATTCTTTCCATTTGAGTGATTGACATGGCTGTCAAGATCCCTTATGAACTGCGACTTACTTTGACTCATACTGTGGCTGTATAATTTCAGTATAAATGAGGCTCTGCTATGTTGTACAGCTGAAGATAGGAGCAATCTCACATTTAACCATGGTTTAAACTAGATGACAGCATGTGCTGTCTGGAACTGTGATCTTGGTTTTGCTCCAGAAAGTAAGCTTATTATCTTGTTTTTCAGATCTTTAAAGGAAAATAATAAAGGTGATACAAACTTTTGATAATTTAAATGATCCTACCCATCCCCTTTCTCCTGGGTACTCCATTCATATTTATTGACAACCTCGATGAATCAGCAAATTCAGGCACCTCAGTTTCTTTATTGCTGTATTTTTCACATATGTCTGTGTTTATGAGGAGCTTTATGCAGAAAATAAATCTGAGAAAACTTGGATTTTTAAGATCTGATAATGGGAAAATCATGTAGATAGATAGCAAGAGATGGATGCTTGGTACAAAAAGTTATTTCCTAAATGAGACAAACAAGACTGTTTACAAACTGAAATGTTTAAATTCCACAGGGCCAAGTATTTATGTAACTTTTATTTCTATTGGAGTTTCAAATGAATTTTTTATATATATTTTTCATTTGACTCAGTATCTTAGCTAAGACATGCTGTTAAAATCTGTCCCTTCTTAACCCTTAGAGGACAGGTCATGAGGATATCATGTTACCATTTCATTTTTCACTGAACACTTCTTTCTAACAGCTTAACTTGCCTTTTAAAACATATCTTTTTTTTTTTTTTTTTTTTTTTTTTAAATCCATTCTCAGTATAATATAACTTGAGTAATACTGTATCTCAGTGCTTTACTGAAATGAGGCCATCAGTATGATCTGGTTGGTAGCAGCTATATCTTTCTGCTGATTTAGAGTAAT
This sequence comes from Corythornis vintsioides, assembly GCA_025447755.1. Taxonomy (NCBI): domain Eukaryota; kingdom Metazoa; phylum Chordata; class Aves; order Coraciiformes; family Alcedinidae; genus Corythornis; species Corythornis vintsioides. The sequence continues at coordinate 7,704 of JAOEGS010018678.1, forward strand.
CCAGAATAATGTCAGCATTAAGCTACCATGATAAAAATACTTGGTGAAAGAAAGAGAGTTTATACATTTCATGATACTGTAGAGACATGGGACATGTAGAACAGAGACAATATTTTGCAGCCTCCAAATGTAAGGCCATTTGACAACCTTAGGGAAACAAAGGAATGACATATTGCATATACCAGAATAATTCAAAGTGTAATGCATCCAGTTAGTCAGCAAGATCAACGTAACATGATCACAACATCTTCTGTACAGTATAAACAGCTGTCTGTGAGATAGAAAGGATTTCAGGAAATTTAGGAGACCAGTATCTCTATCCCTCAGCTTGCTGCTTGGTTCCTGCAGTATATATACAATAATGTTTTCATTAAATCAAAAATGTAATCAGGCAGCTGTAAGAGGAGATAGAAGCTGTAATATCCATCCAGAAAGCCTACAACAGTCATTCCTCAGTCACAATACCAGGCTCATCTCCAAAAATGGATAAATTTGGATAATTATCTTTTAGATTATATGTAAAACTAGTTTTGGCTCTGGTTTTCTAAGATCATTTGATCTCATGAGCCAGGCTAAATTCTTGCTGGGGTTGCCAAATACCTGTCTTTCATATTCCCTATACATCTGGTGAGAGGTATGACTTTTTTTTTTTTTTCCCTGAATTTTTGTGTTATGCTCCAGGGAGCTGACAGAGAGCTGCTGTGTTTCTGTGTCAAAAAGGCTGGATTGCAATCTTGGGAGAAGCAATTTACATTAACTGATCCATCAGTTACCCACAGTCCTCTCGTCTGGTTTATTTGGTGGTTTGGGGTTTTTTTTATGGAACCATTGTATAGGAATTAAATATTGGTATGGAATCGAAATTAAATATAGGAATGGAACCACTGTATATGTATTAAAATATGTCTGTTATAGTACACTTCTGTAGAACATACCATTACTGGTCATTATTTAAAAGCCATTCTCCACATTCATCTTGAAATATTTTATGTCAGTTAAAACACAGAAGTAGTACAAAACCCCCTAAAATAGCCCTGCTGTGGGTTTTTCATTGTCTGTGGGCTGGATAATACAATTCCCACTTTCACCTGCTGTCGTACATGTTCTCAGATAATAGTTCACACAGTGGCTCCGAAGTGTCTCACTGCTTTACCTTTTTCTTCAAGTGACAAAGGGCAGGGAACTTTCAGCCTCCTGTGGATTAGCCCGTATGACTCTTCCTACGGTGTATCCTCCTTCCAGATGACCCTTGCCACAGATAGAAGATTTATCCCCACACCTGTCCAAAATGTATTTGAAGTAGATTAAAAGCAGTGTATCGAGCAGTTCTATAAATAATGAAGCTAACTTTGTAGCCAGAATATAAACTCTTGGATGCTTTGGAGGAAGACTTTGAAATACTTTTAATGGGTCCATAAATTGAATGAGCAGCTCATAGAAGTTCTCTGTATAGTCTGGGAATAACATCTGCCTTGCTTACCTGAATTTGAGCTGTCAAATGTTCTTAGTCATTGTTGTGGTTTAACCCCAGCTGGCAACTAATTCCCACACAGTCATTCACTCACTCCTCCTCAGTGGGATGGGGGAAGAGAACTGATATGGTAAAAGTGAGAAAACTCATGGGTTGAGAAAGACAGTTTAATAGGTAAAGTGAAAGCTGCACATGCAAGCAAAACAAGCAATTCATTCACCACAGCCCATCAGCAGGCAGGTGTTCAGCCATCTCCAGGAAAACAGGGCTCCATCATGTGTAATAGTGATTTGGGTAGACAAACACCATCACTCTGAACATTACCCTCCTTTCTTCTTCTTCCCCCAGCTTTATATGTTGACCATAATGTTTTTGTTATCAACACTGTTTCCAGCACAAATCCAAAACATAGCTGCATACCAGATACTATGAAAAAAAAAAAATAACTCCATCCCAGCCAAATCTAGAACAGTCACACCAGGCTTTACTTGGCTGACAGTGGTACATAATAAGTCAGTCTCCTCCTCTTAGCCTTCTCTTCTCCTAGCTGAACAGTCCCAGCTATCTCAGCCTTTATTCACAGGAGAGACGCTCCTGTCACTTCATCAGCTTTTTGGGCCTTTGCTGGACTGTCTCCAGTATGTATGTCCATGTCTCTCTTTTACTGGGGAGCCTGGAACTGGAAACAGTACTTCAGGTGTGGCCTTACTGGTCCTAAGCAGAAGGGGAAAAAGGATAAGCCCCTTGACCTGCAGGCGACATTCTTACAGCCCAGGATACCATTCTTGGTGGTAAAGGCACTTTGCTGGCTCAGGTTCAACTTCGTGCTACCACAGTCCATAGGGCCTATTCTGCAAAGCATAGTAATTAATAATTAAGCAGTGTTACTTTACCAAACATCCCTCAGAAATAAGTGTCTACATCAATAATATATGTAGGTAACTCAGAAAATACACATTTTGCAGACATCTCAGAAAATACACATTTTGTATTACAAAATGTGGCCTTAGGTCTGTACTTGGGAAAACAGGCTTTGTTTCCCCCACAATAACACAGGCATGTTCTTATAGCTTACACTGAAATTGACAGATCCTGCTTAGGATACCTAAGTTGGGAAGACAGGATTTGTTTATGTGTTATTTACATAAATTTTAATATGTTTTTTTTTTTTCTAGGAAAAAAAAAACAACAAACTATGTGAAAATTCTGGTATAGAGCTATTCTAGAGATGACCTCTGTTAGCTGACTAATGGTGGCTGCTTTATCAACTATAAGGACTTCTATATATCCTTACATATATAAGGACTCAATATATTCATGAATGACCTGGAAGAAGGGATAAAGTACACCCTTAGCAAGTCTGCTGACACAAAACTGGGAGGGGTGGCTGACATACCAGAAGGCTGTGCTGCCATTCAGCAAGACCTGAACAGGCTGGAGAGCTGGGCAGGGAGAAATATGAAATTCAACTAGGGCAGCTGTATAGTACTACATCTAGGGACAAATAACCACAAAGATCAGTACATTTTAGGGGCTGACCAGCTGGAAAGCATCTCAGTGAAAAAATACCTCGGAGTCCTGGTGGACAACAGGATGGATAACCATGAGCCATCAATGTACCCTTGTGGCCAGGAAGACCAGTGGTATCCTGGGTGCATTATGAAGAGTGTGGCAAGCAGATAGGAGGTTGTCTTCCCCTTCTACTTTGCCCCAGTGAGATTGCATCTGGAATCCTGTGCCCAGTTCTGGGCTCCATGGTTCAAGGACAGGGATGGAAAAGGTGCAGCAAAGAGCTACAAAGATGATGAGGGGATTATCACATCTCTCTTATGAGGACAGGCCAAGGGACTGGGGTCTTTTCAGTCTGGAGAAGAGAGAGGGAGGATCTTATCAATGCTTACCAATACACAAAGTCAGGGTGTCAGGAGGATGGGGGCAGTCTTTATTCAGTGGTGCCCAGTGACAGGGCAAGGGGCATCAGGCACAAATTTGTACATAGGAAGTTCTGTCTGAACATGAGAAGGAACTTCTTGACTTTGGAGCTGCCCAGAAATTTGTGGAGTCTCCTTCTCTGGAGACTTTGAAAACCTACCTGGATTTGATTCTGTGCAAACTGCTCTAGGTCAACCTGTTCTGACATGGGGGTTGGATTAAATGATCTCCAGAGGTCCCTTCCAGACCCTACCATTCTGTGGTTTTTTAATTCTGTGACTTGCCAGTTGCAATGCACTTAGTCTAATGACCTCTGATTTTTGTCTGTCTTCCATTGATCAATATGATCAGAGTCAAGAGACTCTGGCCAATGTAATGTCAACCAGTGGTTCCGTAAATGCCCAGTTTTTCCAGTTCTCTTATTTCTTAAATCTCTATGCTACCCAAATGTAAAAGCAGCCTTTGGAGCAGGACTCTGGTCCTTCTCTATGTGGCAGCAGAGACACAGAAAGCATGAATCATGAACAGTAAAGTGGTTGTTTTGAAACATAGACAAAACCTTGTGGTCTCTGGCATTCACAGAATCAGGCTAAGTACTTACACAGCCCAGGATACTGAGTTTCCCACAATGTGCTGTCTTGAATGACACTGTCAAAGCAGGAAGCTTTTGAAGCTGAACACTTTAGCTGATCTCTCAGGCTGCTATGCTTGCCTTCCTACTCTTTTTTTTTTTTTTTTTTTTTCCCCATCATATAGAGTCAATCTTTCTGTTTGCTTTCTCAAAGCTAGGTACAGACCACAGAACAAAGACAGACCAAGGCATAATTTGAAACATTTGTGTGTTCTCTTTAGGTATTCTAACCAATGACCTTGTAAGCAGAGCTCTATGGGAAATAGTTCTTTTTGCTGGTGCAAGAACTGAAGGTAAATCATTAAAGGAAACTTATGAGTTTATGAACATTAGCCTCGGAAACCTGATTTTAAGACTTGCACCCTTATAATGAGGGAACAGAAAGAAATGGTAATCTGTAGGCTCAGTTGAAACCCGTCAACACTTCCAGAGCTTTGTAAATTTGAGTTCTTGTAAATAAGCTGAATGCCAAGAATTAGTCCAGAAGTCAGCAATGAATAACTCTACACAATCAATACATATGAAAAAATAATCAGGTGTTCCTAGAAAAATTGCGATAGAAAAAAAGATCTGTGTTTGTCAAATAAATTGTCATTAAAAATACTTTTTCATTTCACCTTTTTCAGCATAATAGTTTGCTACAGCTCTTCTAAACTATAAGCATCCTTTATGCATTCTTCTAGAAAGTCCTTCTTCAGCAGGAAATGCAGAAAAACTCCTGCACCAGCACTGCAAGTAAGATTTGTAAGAAAAAGGGTCAAAAACTTCTCCACTTGAAGCCATCTGGGGAATATAGGTAGTCAGGCTGTAGTTTTCCAACCTGGAAAGTTTCCAGGATACTGGTACTTACATTTCTCTCCTGGCAACATGACTAATGCAGTTGGCCAAGAGTAGAGATAAAACAAAGATGTAGGATGTTGCAGCCTCATACAATATACAGTAAAGCACTTGCACATTGGCATGTTCCAACTCTTCTGCTGTGATTTATTTTGGCTGTAGGCGAATTATAATATTAAGGCATGATTACTGCACTTTTATCTATGTGTATCTTAATTAGCTGAGGAAGGCCTTGAGCAGTTAAAAGCACAAAGTATCTGCATGTTGGGCAGAGCTTTCTGGCCTATCTGAAATCACCCAGCAGTTCAGGTGGAAGGGCTAAAACAACCAACTCACTGCATTACTGTTCTGAACAGTCTGTTCTGCAGACAGTACTGAGAAAAGTGAAAAAAGGTGCTGATTAAGCAGCAGTGGAGAGCAAGGAGGGTCCACCTGGCTGTGGAAGGGTTCTCAGACATGGTGTGCTGCTTGTGTAATCAACCAGTGACCTTATTAGAAGAGGTTAATTGGCCTCAGACTGCAGGGTCAGCTTTTCATTCTACTGCTTTGCTGATAGGATGTTAAGGAATTATGTTAATACTGTACTTACGTTACTAGGAATTCAAGACAGACTAACCACAAGAATAGGCAACTTGACTCCTTATTGGTTTTCTGTAGCAGTGTACCATACCAAAACCTTCAGGGCAACTATCCTGAACCAGTTATTTCATGCAGGAGAAAGGACTCATTGACATGCTGTATGTAATTTGGAGTTTAAATTTAATAGTGGGGGAGATGGAAGATTTGATAGCTATAAAAAGGTTCAAGAAAAGACTGTTTCGAGCAATTCAGGAGAAGCAGGTATTGATGACTTCACAGGGTAGTTTCAGAGTCATCAACACACAGTATTGAATTTCCTCTGAAGTGCCCATATAGGAACAGGAATAACAAACCTGTGTAAGACATTACTTAAAATGTCCACACAAGTGTTTTCTTCAGAACTGACATTGGACTCCCCAGTGGGATAACAAAGGGACAAAGCTCCTACTGAGCAAATTCTTCTGTATTATCTAGTCCCAGGAGTGATATTCCTCTCACCTTGTATTTATGAATATACTTCTCCAATGAGCTAATCACATTAAGTTCTTTTCAGACACTGAAATAACCACTGTTAGGGTGCAAGTCATTTCATCCATACCATCAGTCAACAAGTAAGAGTTATGATAGCTCAGTGTTCCTTTACAGTTCTCTGTGGCTGCCCTCTGAAATACAAAGTAGAAGGTAGATTTCTCTCTTGGTTGTTTCCAAGAGTTGATAGTTCAAGTATATTCCTTAATTCCATCCATCCAGAGTAGCTGATATGCTGTTTATAATATTTCCATGGAAGCCGAATATTTCTTACTTTTTCCCAATATCTGTAACTTACAAAGATGGGACTCCAGCTAACAGCAAGCCTTTCATGAAAGTTATATAGACCATACAACACTGACTCTCTAAATTACTTACTATTCATCAACTATTTTTCTATATAAATTTCCTTTCTAACTATCATGGTTTCTACCTATCCAACCTCTCCTTGTAGCTAAACATCACACAACACTTACACACTGCTTCCTCCTCCACATGCATTCCTGTGGCATGGGAAGGAGAATCATAGAATGTTTAGGGCTGGAAGGGACCTCCAAAAGTCATCTAGTCCAGCCCCCGTGCAGTGAGCAGGGATACCCTCAACTGGACCAGGCTGCTCAGAGCCTTGTCCAACCTCACCTGGGATATCTCCAGGGATGGGGCTTCAAACACAGAATAACAAAATCACAAAATCACAAAATCACAGAATCACAGAATCATAGAATGTTAAGGGTTGGAAGGGACCTAGAAGATCAACTAGTCCAACCCCCTGCCACAGCAGGATCACCTAGACCAAGTCATCCAGGAACAGATCCAAGTGGATCTTGAATGTCTCCAGAGAAGAAGAATCCACAGCCTCCCTGGGCAGCCCCTTTCCAGGCTCTGTCACCCTCACTGTGAAAAAGTTATTCCTTGTGTCGACCTTAAACCTCTTGCAATCCAATTTACTCCCGTTGCCTCTTGTCCTGTCATTGGATGACATTGAGAAGACTCTCAGTGTCTTCTCCAGCCTTTTTGTAGGCCCCTTTCAGGTACTGGAAGGTGGCTATAACGTCTCCCTGGAGCCTTCTCTTCTCTAGACTGAACAACCCCAGCTCCTTCAGCCTGTCCTCATAGCAGAGGTGTCATAACCACCTTATCATCTTTGTTGCCCTCCTCTGGCCCCTCTCTATCAGCTCCATGTCTTTCCTATATTGACGGCTCCAGAACTGGATGCAATACTCCAGGTGAGGTCTCACCAGAGCAGAGCAGAGGGGCAAAATCACTTCTCTTGATCTGCTGGTCACACTTGTCTTGATGCAGCCCAGGATACAATTGGCCTCGTTGGCTGCAAGTGCACACTGCTGGCTCATGTCCAGCTTGTCATCCAGCAACACCCCCAAATCCTTTTCTGCAGAGCTGCTTTCCAGCACCTCATCCCCCAGCCTGGATTGATAGTGAGGGTTGTTCTGACTCAGGTGCAGGACTCTGCATTTAGTCTTGCTGAACCTCATGAGGTTTACCGGATCCCATCTCTCCAGCCTAATCAGGTCCCTCTGGATGACATCACATCCCTCCAGCCTTTCAACAGCACCACTCAGCTTGGATTCGACCATCCAGACAATTCCTTATCCACTGAACAGTTCATCCATCAAATCCATATCTCTCCTATTTAACGAGCAGGATGTTGTGAGGGACTGTGTGAAAAGCCTTGCAGAAGTCCAGATGGATCACATCTGCAGGTCGTCCTTTGTCCATGAAGGTAGTCACCTTATCATAGAAAGCCACTAGATTCGTCAGGTAGGACCTGCCCTTGATGAAGCCATGTTGGCTGTGCTTCATCACCCCACTGCCTTCTATTTGCCCTGTTAGACCCTCTAGGAGAATCTGCTCCATGATCTTCCCAGGCACAG
>JAOEGS010018679.1:22168-37264 GCA_025447755.1 Corythornis vintsioides
TGAGGAGAAAAATAGAGGGGTCTTATTAAAAAAAGAATACCAAATAATAAAGCTATCAGTCAGAGAATGAAAATTAAACATAGAAAGCATTTAATTTTTTCTTATTTCTATCAAATATAAGACATACAGTGTTTTCCTTTCATTAGGGTATTTATGAAAAGTTGGGGTTTTTTTTGTCATGTAGAGGTCTAAAAGGCTATTTTGTTTTGTTCAGTGTAATAGAATAATTTGATATAGAGGTGGTATTTTCCAGTAAAAAAAGGGGGAAATTTACCAGACTTGTAGGAGAACTGAATCTTCTTTTGCCATGAAGACCCATCTATGAGACAAGTGATAGGTTAATCTGTCTCATTTTTATCCAGACCTTTTTTAATTTACTGGATGAGATTAAAGTGCAAGCTGAATGCCACAGGTGTAGCTTGAGTTTTTAATCTGCTTGATTTGAGTTAATCTAGTTCCTGAATGGGCCTACTAAGAATATAGTTCCTGAAATAGGAAATGTAAGTACTGCAATGCTTTTATTCAGCTTTGAATAAATCAGTGGAGCATAAAATATACTGAAACAGATTAAATTGGATTCATTTCTCTGATAAATTTGATTCCTGCAGGAATCAAAGTTTAAAAAGTTATAGTAGAGATGGAGAGAAACTCAACAGAAGATATGAGTTGCTGCCCAGGGGAGCCAGTGTCTGCCTGTGTGTGCCCATGCCCAAAGAAACCACCTTGGGGGGGCTGCTTCAGGCCCCCTGAGGATTTTTACCTAATAAACAGCTTAGTGACAGCTATGCTGCTTGTTTTCATGAAAAAAAAAAAAAAATAGATACCAAGGAGATTATGGTGCTTATTTCCATGTTATCCTGCACTGGAAAATGTCTACACACTCCAGGGTGAGAATGAGAGGAGAAGCAGCAACCAAATACTCCAGAATAATTGCTAGTCTGTAAGAATTCTCTAATTGGACACTGTAGCTTGAGTTCATAAATGTCTTTTTTTTTTTTTGTAAGACTCTTTAAGTTTTATATATTCCAAGCCTAATTCTTTAGCCCTTAGGTGAGCCAAACTCCTGCTGCTCACGCTGTGAGATGTGCTCAGTTCAAGAGCACAAAGGCTTCATCCTGTGTTACACTGATAGCTTTGATATTTCTGCAGTTTTTCAGATTTTCTGTGACTTGAGGAGTCACAAACCCCTGACTGTCTGACCAAGCACCTAGGATGGGCAGAATAAAGGTGAAGAAAGACAAAAGCATCATGTTGCTGTTAATAATTGGAGGATATAATTCAGTGATATAATTCAAAAAGCTATTTCTTAAAAAAACCTTTTCCTTCCCAGAAAGAAATATCAAGTTTAGTTCCTCCCTAAACTTGGTTTGGTGTAGGAAGCAGCAGGGCTACAAGCATTGTCTGGAAAGTGCTCTTGGTATCCCTGGATGTGTGTGAAGGAGAGCAAAGCAGCTAATACTTCTGTGATAATAAATTGCCAGTACTTTTGTTGGCAGGTACAAGAGAGAATCTCAACTGTTAAAAATAACCCCCAGAAATAGCCCTGTAGGTAGGTGTATCATTATATGCCAAATGCAGTATGTAATTTTATTATTATATCCACTTCTGTATGATTTTTGAACCCCAAACTAGACTGCCCTATAGTGAGTACTTGGAATTTGAGATCCTTTAGAACATTTAGGCATTTAATTACTTGATCTTTGTTGTAGAGACAGGATTTTACTTTATTTGAGGCTGTTCCAGAGTTCAAAATTAAAAGGTGCTAAACCAGAACCTCTGGGCACTGATACTGTGCTTAGGCAAGTTAAAATGCTTCTCTTATTCTAGAGTGGGAATGGTGCAGAACCAATATTTGGAGTATCACTTCTTTAGCTGCCTCTGTTAAGCTAAATTATGCTTCCCAGTTTCAAACTGTTTTGATGCATAGCCAGTTAACAGTTAATTTATTTAAAAATAAGCTGTTACTTGCTAAAATAATATGATTATTTCAATTTACTTGCTCTCATTTTGTGGGATTTTCCCTGTTCTGAACAGCTGAATCCTGTTTGGTGAATAATGATCTTCTAGCAAAGAAAAATCTAATATAAGAGACCAACATCAAACTGACAGGATGATTGAATGGGTAATATATGCCCTCTTATTTTAATGTGTAGTATCTTTATGATACCATGGCCTGTGGTTGACAACTTTGATCCCTATCTTCCTTTTTAGTTAACCTCTATCAACTATTTAATATAGCTTTACATGTTTGTCATATGAATTTGTAATTAATGCCATTCTGTTCTTGATGTTAATATGTTCATTTAAAATGACATAGAAGGAAGGGCACTTAGATCTACAGAGAATTAATTAGCATGTAATTTTCAGTATATCATCTAGTGTTAATTAGCAGTTAAGCCATCTTCTGGTGCATGACCTGCTGATTTAAATACAGCATTCTGTTACAGTGGCCCAGGGGGAAAATGGCTTGAAAGGGTATTCTCTCTAAAATGAAACTTCTCATTTGTCTCTTTCTGTTTCATTTCCCAGCTCTTTCTTGGCCCTTTCCACAACACAAAAGCCCCTTTACTGAAGTGATAAGCAAGCAGCAATTGTGATATTAATCAGGAAATGTAATGCTAGAATGAAGCATGCCAAAGCTACCAGCTGCCTGCTGGAGGAGCATCCATTGCTGTAGGAGGGTCTCATCCTCTCTGATGGATCTCTGTAGCTGCAGTGACTTCAGTGAAGCTTTACTACTTTTTTTTTGTTTTTAAACACATTAAATTCTACCTTTAGGAATTCTAGTACCAGCTAGCTGAGCCATTTGGGAAGTAATCTGGAGTCTCTCTTTAGATAATTTTAGTGTATATGCTTATATTTATTTTGAAAATAAATGAAACAAGTACAATATTATATTTTAACTACCTAGCTTCATGGTTCTGCTTATGTTTTGCTATTCCTTCTCTCTTAAATTGTGAGTGATCCTTCATATTTTTTATTTAATCAGTATAAAAAGATCTAAATCTCTATTTTATTGAGCACTTCCATCATCCTGAATACCTTTATTATACTGCTTTTCAGGTCTTATTTTTCTATACAATTCAATTCCCTTGACCTCAGAAGAGTATTTGTTCCTAGTATCCTCTGCTTTATATTATACAGGCTTTACCCTTGTGTGTAATCAAAACTGTTGCTATGAAGTGGTGAGTTTTAGTACTATGAAATTGAACTCTTCCATGGTGATGGAAAACAAGTGACCCTAGCTCTTCAACTAGGGAGTGATTGATTGGGAAACAGTACCAAACCAGAAATAAACATGTTGTGCTACTAATTGTGGTTTGGAGTTTGGTTTTTTTTATTATTACTATTTTTTGTTGTTTGTTTGTTGTTCTGAAGTAGTGTAGTGGAAGGTGCTGTTAGACTGAAAAGAAAATTGTCTTTTGAACACGAGATGACTTATAGAAAATGTCCAAGTTACAAGTTTCTGAAATGAAAACTCTTCATAACCAAAAGAGCAATTCCCTCAGTTGTCACCAGAATTGTGCAGATTCTCTTGGTAGAAGTTATCAGATGTGTACTCTGTAGCTGTCATTTATTGCACATGTTTTAAGAGGCTGTCTCAGACACTTGCAATTAAAATTTTGTCCTAAAACAATGTATAGTTGCCATCACAAAATTATGAGTTGCTGCTGAAGTCCCTTCAGCAGGTTGAGCAGAAAGGAGACATTAAAAGGTGATTATCTGTAGCCTACCTAACTCTGGTGGTATGAGAGTTGTTTAAGGTGAATTAGTTGGACAGTGTTGTTGTGGAGTTTTTTGCTTTGTTTTTTCCCTCTGAAATAATTTGGAATATTAGTGCTTTTAATTGTGACAAAGGAATGGAATAGCTTTATTTGCATTATGATTGTTAATTTTATCAAGCTTTGAACACTTCCTTTTTAATTTTAAAATACATGTAAACTTTTATGTGTTCAAGACGACAAGGGGCAGTGTTTAAAACTGATATTCTTACCCTAATAAATCTCTTAAAAAGTCAAAAGCAGGGAGTTTCTATTTGCACGTTGCCATATGCAAATACTAAACAATCCAGCCTAGCTTTATTTTATTACAGGGAAAAAGCATAGGTGTTAAAAATATTCCAGTATGTTCAATAACCTGTGCTGCTACTTCCTGATCACAGAATAAACTCACATTGCCAGGCCCTAATGGATATGTTGAAATAGTTTCTGATTATGAAACCCATCTAAAAAAGTTTAGCCCAGAGATTACTAAAAAAATGGTTCTTCCATTGCATTTCCCACTTTTTTTCTCTGCAAAAATGTCTTGTAACTACTTCTACAGAATAACCAGTCACTCTGCTTGGTGTTCAGAGCCTAATAGGAGCCTTCTGATTGCAAAATCTTGAGTTCCCACTGTCAGCAAGTGTTTCAATAACTGGTTTCTAGGTCATGTTAAAATACTATGATAGTAGCTTCTATTAATCTTCCTATAAATGTCACATCTTTTGGGTTCCCAGCACTGAAAAGTGTTGCTGCTTGTATGAGTAAGTGGCACAAATATAGACTTTGCAGAAGCCTGGCACCATGTTAAGCCATAATTTGGTGAATGATGAAAAAAAAACCAGAGTAATTTTGGTCCAGTATGTTCTGTTCCCATATTTATGGTGCTATAGAAGTAATTTATGTTAGTATACAAAGATAAGGCAAATTCTAGAGAACACATGCAAATAAAATATTTATTGTTGTGTAAAAAACCCAGCTGTTATTAGCTAAACTGGGCAATACAACCTAGGCTCTTTGAAAATATGTTTACATCTTTTCTTACTGCAGTAGGAAAAATCACTCCATGGTTCCAAAGGTGTTGGTGCAAATCTTTGGGTAGTTTGGAAGGATGTTGGAGCAATGAAGTGTCTCTTGAAGGTCACTGAGACTAAGCAAAGGTAGCTGGGGCAAGTTGTGCTGAGGAATAATAATGTTCCTTCCCAAAAATGCTGCTGCCTTTCCTTTGTAATGGAGAATATTAACTCCTCATCTGACTGACAAATATCAAACTACCAATCTTGAGGTCTGCACTGTTTGTATTTGTTTGTGGGATTTTTGGCTTAAATTAGGATTGATGTGAAAAACTGCATTTTCAGTGAAGACATGTCTGTTTCTCAAAGACACGCAGAAAGACTTCTGCTCTGATGAAAATCAGTCACATTTAATCCCAAAGTAATTGAAATGAAAGTTACAAACTCTGTAAAAAAGTTTGTAACAACTCTGTGCTGGCAGATACTCAAAGAGTACTGGTGCCCAGCAGTAGAATATTCATTAAAAGGACAGAGATCCATTATGGGCTTCATTGTACAAATCTTAATCAGGTACAAATTCCACCAAGCTAGCAAGTACCTTAGGTAACAAGCAGTGCAATCCCAAGTAAGACATTAACATGAGGAGGGAAAGTAAAGCCTCTCTTTGCCTGTTACAGAAATCTCTGCCTGTTTTTATGCCAGTAATGTATGGCCACTGGGATTGGCTTATGAAAAAGAAAATGATCTATTTGGTTTTCTGTTGAAGTGCCTTAGATTCTTAATCGTTTGATGTTTGGACCAGTGGGCTGTTTTAATTATTGCATTCAGTACCTACTGTTAATCTGTTTTTCTAAGAATAGTGAAACTATCAATTATTCCTCTTTGTTACCTGTGTACCTGGAGTTAACTCACTGAAGGAAATCAAAATTACATGAAAGTTTGTAGGGGCAAAATTGGCCATTTTCAGGTAATACAACAGTGGCTAAATGTTGTAAAATGGGAAAAGCTCCATCTCCAGAAAACCCTAAGGTAGGCTAGTAACAAATAATACCCTAGTGAAAGCTCTTTCTTTTGTACTAAGTCCTATTTTATTTTGTAGTAAGTCTTAGGAGACTAACAGTTGGACAATATTAATCCCTGATTGCCTAACATGAGATGGGCCAGCTGTGGTTCATGGATCACTAACAGTCCATGGTGGTCCATCTGTTTTAAAGGATACTGGGGCAGAATCCATTAATTTCAGGTAACTATGCTCTTCTAGTTGTTTAAGAAACTTGCAGAACCTTCAGAAACTATTCTTTTTCATTTTGCTGATTAAAATAAAGATATCGAGCAGCTTTGACCTTTACTGTTGTGAAATGGAAAGAGAAGTGAGACTGTGAAGGCCAACCTTGAATTTCCAAATGACCTGGAAAGTTTGAACTAACTTCTAAGAAAGAAGGAGTTATGGGACTCATAAGATTCTGTAGCCAGGGAAAAGTCAATATTACAATTTCATAGACATCACCAATCGTAGAAGAACTTATGACACTATTTTCTCCTTAGAACTGTAAACAGTTTTGTTTAGGAAAGTAACCCCAACAGCAGAGAGAGTCCCCAACTTTGCTGTTAGGGACTGAGATATTTTTTCCCATTACTTTAATAATGCTTTTTTTTTTTTCAGTATTGAGGAGTCTTAAATAATAGAGAATTTCATACAGATTTTTATTTTTCCTAAGCTCCTGCAGTTCTAATAACGTGGTATTGCAAAAATCTCTGTTAGAATTTCAACCATGGGAAAGAAAAATGAGGCAGGAGGGAGTGAGGAAAAAGGGCAAGGGAGGGGAGGGTAGGGGGATGGAAGAGGAGATCATATTCTAGAAACTCTTTGTGGTGGTGAGTGGTTGCTGGTGTATATTTGTGCAGGACTGCACACCAGTGGGCCTAATTATTTGCCACTTAATACTAAGGGCTTGTACTAAAGCTATTAGTAAGAAACAAAGAAGCAATGAGCAGAAGAATGCTGTGATGGAAGGGAAATGCAAAAAAGCCCCACAAATACCTCCCCTGAGCCAGGATAAATCCTGCTTAAAGCTGTAGGAACTTAATGGAACTAGAGATTGTAAATGTGAACTATGGCTAAATTATGACAGTTGTTTTAAATTGGAATATACCAGTGTTGGGCTGGGGAAGGGCAGAATATCTTTGCATTTACATGTGAGATTTGTCCCATGGTGGTCTTGTAGTGGATTTATTATCTAAGCTGATCTAATTTCTGGGAGCTGGTAACAGGCTTTAAGAGAAAATGCCAATGGCTGAGTCTCAGTCCAAGGAGGAAAGAGTGCAGCCTGGTTTTTCTGGCTATGTGAAGGTTCAGGACTGAAATAAAATGGAAAGTACTTGCAATGGAGCAGCTGTTCCTTGCTCAGTTTAGCTTTGTTTTTGTACAAATGTCCACTTTCAGTTAAAAAGAGAAAGAGGTATTAGTCTGGGACTTGCAGTAGAAATAAGTAGTGTGGCACTACTACCCTGGGTCTGGTCATGTTTCACTTGCTAAAGTGATGCATGCCTTGGTAATTTGTTTTACCTAAAGGTAAGCCATGATTTCCAGCAGTTAAGATGCCTATGATTTTTATCAGCCTCACTCATTAGGGATCTTTTTTTGCTTTTGTTCTTTGTCGTGACAAGACCTAAGGTTAAAAAGATGTGAGAATTTGTTACTCTCCATACTACACCTTTGAGCCAGTAGTATTCAAGTTAGCATTTTTACATAAGCTTATTTACTTCAATGTCTTTATTCTTTTCTTGCACTGTAAGTGAAAAAGACTCAGTACATTAACATTTAAATTGGGGATACAGATTCCTGATTTAAACTATTTGCAATGACATTAATAGTGGGCACAGCCCATTAGTGTGAGCCCATTTTAGCAACATGGTAATAATCATGACAGAGCTTTTTTTAAAAAAATTATGGGAATTTCACTGTAGCATATAATTAAATGTGTATGGAATTTTTATTGGTTATAATTAAGATGCATGATCTTTGTTTATTATAGCATTAGAAAGTACTATAATAGCTCTGAAAAGCACTGTTTGTCATGTGGTGTTGCTTAATTATGGAAAAATACTATAACACTTCAGGTTGGGCTGATTAAAGCAATTAGCATGAAATTATAATCAGATGCTACTAAAGTATCTAAAAATATTTACAGGCTTCCTCATAACTATGGGAATTGAATTAAATGCTGCTGTTCTTAAGGAGGTGATGCTATGTATATTTATATTTCTGCCATTACTATAAGGGAAAATAAGATATTAATCTATTTGCTACTTATTGGGCAATGTTACTGGGAACTTATGTTTGTGCATATACTTAAAAAAATAATATTAATAATATCCTTTAGAGTCTGAAGTTGTGTGTTGGTTTTATCCACAAATGCTTTCCCATTTGTGTTTCTCCAACCCATAATATATGATGTAGAAATGGGATCTTTCTTTTGTTATCAGATCTAAAGTTCAGATGCCTGGACTATGGTAAGATTCTTTTCTTCTGCTTCTTCTTCTCTGTTTGGGAAATGTTGTCACTGAAACTCAGTCTTTGGCACAATAATTATATCCCCTTAGTTCTTATATAGACAAATATCAGATGTCTATTCACTCCTTATGAAGGTTTCTGTGCAGATCCTGAAGGACAGCACCAGGTAAAATCAAAGGGATGGAGAAAATAACACCTTAAATGTTTTTAATGACAATTATTGCAATCTTCTGTGTTTTGAAACATTGGAGTTCACTTAAGTAAATCTTCTCTCCACAGCCATGCACCATATGAACTCAAGTATTAAAAAATAACAAATAAAGAATGAAAGAGCATGTCATTGACTAGACAGGGAGAGCCATTTATCTCTGAGCTATTGCATTTTGGAAATTTTAACTTCTCTCTGGACATTGACTTTTTTTTTTTTTTTTCCCCATTTTAATGGAAGTCTCCACTACTGCTATTTTATTAAATAAATAAAGAATGAAAAAAAAAATCACAGTTGCTGTTACAGGTGCTAATGAAACGGAGTTTCTTTGCATGCCAAGCACATGTTATAATGAAATTTTGCTTTGTAGCTACAGTAGTAATAGCCCAGGGACTGTGCTGTAATCACTAGATACTCCTCTCCCTTATTCGTAGGCAAGTTGTTGAAATAAATGTACAATAAGCACTTATCAGATTTCTAGAATGGGGTTCAAAACAGCTGAGGCAAATTATGTTCAGCCAGCTAATTGCCTAGATTTACTTTTTGATTCTTAACATTCACTGGCAACGTGGTCAGCAAAGATGCAAAAATTCAATCCCTTCTGTCTGTCTCAGATGTTTTGGTCATGGGTATAATAAATAGCAATAGAGCAATGAGAACAGAATTGAGTGACCTCTGTTATTTCATAGTTTCAGCAGCTCTCTCTGGGAGAGCTTTGAATTTTTTCAGTCAACTTAGCAACATTCTCTTTGATACACTCTTCATTATTAAGCTAATAGGGGGGCGCATGGAGGACTTGAAAATAGATTCAAGAGTAAAAGCAGTAGGTAATATACATAATGAGCCCATTGCTACAGCTGTGCTGCTCAGTGAACTACAAAGGAACTTGCAACGAGCTCTGGCTTGAGTTAGAGCTGCACCTGCGAGCAGCAGAGACATTGGGAATATCAGGCAAACAATCTGGGGTTTCTTAATTGACTAAAGTTGTCTATTTATAAGCAATCTTGCAAAAGCTGATTTGGGGGAAGGGAAAAAAAACTATCTTTGTTCATGCTCTTTTTTTTTTTTTTTCTTTTTTTCCCCTTTTTCTTTTCAAGCTAAACAGCAACAAAACCCCCTGTGTGTATTTTCCTGTCTTTCTCCTCTGTTGTTCTGCCTCCTATCATGGTTTCTTCTCTACCACACCTGAGTGTGCACTTCAGGATTCCTTTCATGTCTAAAGGATCACAAGACTTCTCGTGGCAATATAAGGCTGTGGTATGGAACTATCTAATGAGTCTCATTTTGCAAATTCCTCAGGGTTTTCAGATCTTGCTGTGGTTGTCAAACACTTGCTGGTATAACAAGGCCATTTAAAATGAGTTTTTCAACTTCCAGTGTGTCTGTGCATCTGGAGTTGGGAAGTCATAAAACAATGCCCAGCCTTGTTGTTTTGAAAATATGGATGTTCTTGTGGCTAAGCCTGGTGAGGGCAGAGCAGAGAGATGCAATAAAGACTTGGTTCTTGTATCTGTCAAATGCTTTCTGTGCCTTAGAGCATGTCACTTAGTCTCTGTATCTCTGTAGGGATCTTGTAACTACTTGTACCTGTAGGGATAATAGCCCTTCTGCTCTCTTCTTATCCATCCCATTGTTTAGGTTGGTGAACTCTTAGGTGTAAAAGACTGTTTTTTACCGTGTGTGTGTAATGAGATGATATCTATATTGTTTCTTTCAAGCTGTGCCATAAATATTTTTGAGAATCATCTGTCAAAATATTTAAAATTCTTAAATTAAAAAAAAGGAAAATCCAAATTTTATGAGGATGAAGTCAACCTCTTTCTATTTATTTTGTGTTTTGTTGGGGGGGTGTCTGTGGTTTATTAAAAAAATTTTTTTCTTTTATATTTCTTTTAGTCCACAAATACAGTGCAGCCTGCATTTTCTGAAATAGTCTGTGGTTTTCCTTTACTGCACTGTATTTTGGACTTGTTGAGCTATCATGAGAGTGATATAAACTGGGAATCTACAGGAACTGGTGAATAGAGAGCTAGAACAGCAATTCAGGAGACTGTACCTCAATTGCATTCTAATCAGGACTTAAATGTTTCTAATCCTGGTGTCTTAAAATGCTTTGGGTTGTGTTTATTATAATTCTACAGGAACTTTATAATTTGTGAAACAGGAAAATACAGTTACTGAATTTATGTATGGAATTGAAACATTGGTGATAGAGAAATGTCAAAGGGAAAAAACTGATTTGGATAGTGAATTTTTTGGGTTTTTTTGGAAGGTCTTTTTAATAAGTTTTGCTTGGTGTATTTAATACAGTAAGTGGAGACTGTGATGTTGTAAGTACATAGATATTCCAGGTTGTACTTGGAAGACTTGCAGAACTAACACTAAATAGTAAAAAGAGTGCCTATACCTGAGGAAATGAAGTGGTTATGCACTTGTGAAAATGGGGGTCAGTCTGAATTTATCACTTGTGACTTACAAGCAACCTGGGAGATGCAGTAAAATGAAATGTGGTTTGGGAGAGCTGGGCAGGACACTGCTGTCTGAGCACAAACACTGTTTTGATTGAGATTATGTGTTTGTGTATCATGAAGTCTCATCTCTTGGGGAAATGAAAGTGGCATGGCCTTTAAAGGAAGGGAGGAAGGTATTTTTAAGCCATAAAAGACTGAGGATTTAGTGAGAATGGAAGGAGTATCAAAATTCTTCAAATAGCTTGCTTGTTTCTTTTGAAGCATTACAGTGAAATATATAGTGAAGTCTTAAGACTTCAATGACTTTACTCAGTTTTTTCATAAACTAGCAAGCTTTTGGGATTTTTATTATTCTGGAAAAAAAATCAGAAAGTTCTAATTCTGAAGAAAAACAGCTGTTAACAAAATACAGAAAAAAAAAGATTCTTGAAGCTTTGATGACTAAAAGTGATTGAATAAATCTGAAAGGCTGCCCCTTACATAGCACAGACTTTGACAATTGGCCACATAGACTTTTAAAATTTACCTATTTTTAAATCTGAAATCATAGAATCATAGAATGTGAGGGGTTGGAAGGGGCCTAGAAGATCATCTAGTCCAACCCCCCTGCCAGAGCAGGGGCACCTAGACCAAGTCACCCAGGAACAGATCCAGGCTGGTCTTGAACATCTCCAGAGAGAGAGAGGTGTTCAGTGAAGTGTTTTGTTGTTGATTTTTTGCTTCCAGTTTAAGGACAGAAGCGTATTCCTACACTCCCAACCAGAACAGAAAACTGCACTACCAGAAATCTCCTAAGGGAGACTGTTCCTGCCATGAGATCCTGGGCTGGGTGACTTGAATAAAATTGTGAAAGTTTCAGGGCTCATCCAAACTGAGCGAACTCCCATCTGTCAGAGCTTCACACATCACAATCTTCTTTTATGTGAAGCAGTTTCTGAGGAAAATCAAGGAAAAATTAGTCTACCAGAGCCTCTTGACACTGTCCAGATGTGGGAAGATGCCTGGCAGTGGTGCAGGTAGCAGAGCAAGGTGTGGGGCAGCTGCCTTTCACCCCACTGTGGGGCACAGCCACTGCTGCAGAGGTCTCAGTGTGCCCTGGCAGGATGGAGATGGTTTTTTTTCAATTCACCTTCAGATTCCCTGTGGTGTGATAGTCAAATGTGATGCTTTCTATTCTGATAGCCAGGCAACACACAGTCATTCCAGAGGTAGCAAAGTATCTTTTAATAGGAAAACTGAGGAAATAGCCTCTAATGATTCTTTGCAAGCTGCTATTTCTATCTCTGCAATGGCTGATCTAGGTCTCAGTGGTGGCCAACAGCCAGGAAAAAATAGTCCATATTCTCATGTCCTTTTTTGTTTTGTTTTAACTCTTATGTGACTGCCCTGCTTTGTCAGCTGTTGAGCAGGACCTTGTGTGAGGCTGCTTTTCTCCCTTCATGGAGAGAGACTTGTGGGTGAGCTCTAAACATGATGCCTAATCCCACCAGAACCAGATCCTAATTGCTTCTGGGGTAAATATAGCTTGTATCTCATCTTGCTGAAAGTGTCATCTTGGTTGTGGGCCAGATAGTTGATATTTTGCCTCTATCATATCTCCCCCCACCCTTAAATTAAATTGAAAAGAAATAGTTTTATTGAAGCTTTGGAAGTTAACATTTTGCTTCATTTTGGCTACTCTTCTGCTTTGCTTTCTTCTTCTGTACATCTTCCCTTGCTTTGATTATATGAGTCCATGCAGTATATGGAGCCAACCTGAAAGGTAAATCCTTGCATTTGCTTTTCATTTGGAACTGTCTTTGAGTGTTAAAAGTCATAGTACTCACTTTTCAATGCAATAATTCTGAAATAAAAAATTGATGGGGTCAAGTGATGCTAAAAAGTTCTTGTTCTTTCTGTTTTAATTGAAACCACTGGATTGAAGCTACTGACTTATTCAGTGAGAAGACTGAAAGCCTCATACTCCAGGATATCATAGCTGTAACTGCAATAACTTATATCTAAATTAATATACTAGACAACAACTTATTCTATATGTGATTATCCTACAAATTATTGGTTTGTTGGTTTTCTTTTTGTGAAGAATTACAAGGCTGTAATATAAATTAGTGGCAGTGATGGGAATTTTTCAAACTTTTAGTTTCCTAAAATGAAAACCATTTAAGTGTACAGTGCACTAAGAAACAGATGCACAAGAGAAATATTTTGTTAGCTTTCTTATCTTCCATCTCTATACCTGTGTATGTGTGTGGAGAGACTTATGATCACAATTTAACAACAGAATGTGTGCTTCACATTTTGGTCTTAGGTTAAGTACAGGAAAGAGCTCATAATATTCTTCACTTTGTCTTTCATAAGCATTCTGGATGTTAGATTTTTCAATAATGAAGCTGGCCATATCAATTGTAACATATTTGTAGGTTCTGTTTTATCTGTAGACATATGAAAGATGGTTTGTTAAGTATTTTTACACGAGGGTTTTCAAGGAGAGTTTGTCTAAATCTGACTTAGATTGCAGTTCTACCACTTATCACAAGAATTCAATATGACTGTTTTGCTCTAGGCAAAATAACAAATTTTGAGCAAATTTGTCCCAGTGAGAATTTAATACTATTTTCACTAAGAAATGTCCCTATTTTCAGTGTGAATCATATTTGGATCATACTTAGTTTACTATCTTGTGAATAGCAGTTCTCAGTCTTCACAAATATTTTGCTTTCATAAACTAGTAAAAATTCAGTGTAAAAAGTTTTGGGCGAAACAATATTTATCTCTGTGAAAATTTGGTTTTGGGTTGTTTTTTTACGTGTGTGGTGTGTGTGTTTCATAGTATCAAGTTTAAAGGAAATAATCCATTTATTTTTAATCCTGTCTTCCTATATTAATAAAATGGGATACCTACTAATTGCTCTGAAGCATCTTATTTAAAGGTAAATAACCTTTATACTGGAAATAAAATGAAAAATTATTTAATTGCATACTAACTTGCTAAAAGAACTACTCTGTATGAATGGTTTCCTCATCAGTTTTGCTAGGACATGTGCAATGAATATTATTAGCAGGGTTTTTGAATTGAAAGATATGCTCCCCATGAGTAATGGAAAGTAACAAAATAAGATGGTGCATCCCAACAAAACATTTAAATGTTGAATTTCATTTGTGAGTGATGTGTGTTGATCCATGCAATAAGAATTCTCAGCAAATCATCTACCCATTTTTTTTGTCCTGCTTCCTGTTCATGAATCCCAGTATTTCTAGCTTCTTTGCAATCCTCTTGAAATGAGAAGACTTTCTTATAGTGCATTTGCCTCCCACTTCCTCCCTGCAAGGTGTTAATCTTTCCCTATGCTTCTACTTCACATAAGATGTTTACATGCTAATTTTTACTTTCCATGATTCTTCAAATGCTTTTTAAAAAAATCCATATCTTTCTGTAGCAATGGTATTCTGCAATTGTTAATACAGTTTTAGTGAAAATGTCTTGTAGAAAGCAAAAAAAAAAAAAAGCATTAAAACTCTTTAAGTGGTCATGGTTATGGAAATAAAATGAACTACTCTTCTGCAGTGTACTTGAATATATAAGCAACTGCTGCAGACTTCTGGGTAGCATGGCCAAATCCTCACCCTTCACAACAATTTATTAATTCTTATAAAAAACACTCAAAGTGGATCAAATTTAAGGACTACAGAAAAAAAAAACAAACTTTTAGTGAGATTTTAATGAGGATGGGAAAGGATCTCAGCCTGATCACTTTTTAGCAGACTGATACTGTGTTGGGAATTCATGGTAGTGTCTTTGAAACCAATACATGTAATCTTGGTTGGTTGGTTTGGTTTTTTTTTCAGTGTATTATATCTCATCTGCTCTAAAACAATACTTAGCAATAGTTGCAGAATATGGGACCCAATTCCTCCAGCCCTTGAATGTAGCTGGACTTGCATCAAGTTTCCATCCAATGCAGTTACAGCTCTTGCAAATTAAATCTGGAATACAAGGAAGTGTTGATTCACTGTGGACTAGTAGCTGAAAGTCAAGGCTCAAGACTCTCAGAAGGTCTCCTCTGAGCAGTTGGGATAGCTGGAGATCAGGGTGGGCAGGTAAGAGAGAAGGTTTGGAGGAATGAGGAAC
>JAOEGS010018679.1:43223-56288 GCA_025447755.1 Corythornis vintsioides
TCTGAGCATCTCTGTGGCCTCCTCTGGCCCTGCTCCATCAGCTCCATGTCTCTCCTGTGCTGAGGCTCCAGAGCTGGCTGCAACACTCCAGGGGAGGTCAGCCAAGACTGGGCATGTGTCTGCCCTTCTGGTAGCAAGCCTAAGTGTGGATATGAAGAGGGCTCACCAAGATACACTGATCCCTAAAGCAGTGCTGGTTATCCCTGAGCATAAAAGTGAATAAAATGAGCCATGAAAGTGCAAACAACGATTGTTACCTTGGTACAAAAGCTATTGTTTTTCCTTCCCGTGCTAACCCACTGGCTCAGAGAATTGATGAGAATGCACATGAGCACATCAGAAAAGAATTTCACTGAGAAAGCCCTTTATGTAATATCTATTTTTATTCAAATTGGAGATTGAGGGATCAAGTAATGGGATGAGATGTTCAAGGATTGATCTGTAAGAAATCATTTTATTGTTGTAGTCATTAATGAAAATGTTCTCCTTAAATATTCAAACATCTACAGCAGTATTAAAAATTAATCTATATACTGCATACAAATACTGGCTTTTTTTTTTTTTTTTGTGGAAGGCAAACTTTAAAAAACTGGTTATGTAAAGCAAATTACTTGTCTAGATAGTGGGGTTTGTGTTTTTGTTTTGATTTGTTTTCCTTGTAGCATTGATAGTATTGTTTGAATAATTTATTTTAAAAGTATTGAAAGGTAAAAACTGCTTAGGTTTTCTGGTTCTTTCAAAACAGGGTTTTACATTAATATGTGGATTCTAGTGCTCTAGGTAATCTATGCAGAGTTATAAAATTCCTACCCATTCTTTGGAAGACTGAGTAGATGAACAGAGCTAGCTAATAGCTTGTCATTCCTAATGCTTAATATAAATTTTTTTCTTGTGCTGTTTTGTTTTTTTCCTGCAGAAATAATGGAAATATATTCTGAAAAATAATCTTTAAGAATGCAAGTATTTCCTCTCCTTTTGGATATTTTCAGATTTTTCAGATAAGTAAATTTCAAAATAACTCTAAAAAATCACATATATATTTTTATATAGGCCTCTAATAGTGGCATTTAATTGAGAATGTGCCTGTTTTATATCAATTATTGCTTCTAAACATGTTGCAGTAAAGCTACTTGATATAATTTCACATTTTATACCTGGTTTTCCTTGAAATATTCTAGCTCAGGTTTTCCTGCATTGAGTGCCACTTGGTATTGTCTGTCTATATTTCTCATTTTTCAATTTGCTTTATTTCTTATTTCTGCCATCATGGAGTTATCTCTACACATCATTATTTCTGTAATTACTTTTTAATACAAAAATATTTGAAACTTTAATTTGTTACAATTGCTCCAGAATGAAGAATTTAACAGTAACCTTCAAGTTCATTAAATATGTTGTTATCCATTTTAATGTGTGATTTTCAGATGCATCTAAGGTAGGCTGATGGAATGTTGATATCTAATATATTTTGGAGGAAGGCTTGTTAGCTCTGGATATTTTTACATCTCTTTTTTTTATCTTTTTTTTTTAATTGTCACACTGAGAAACATCTTAATTTTTTTGATATTAACTCTGCTGCTAAAATTGCAGGAAGTTTACTGATAAATTAACCCTCATTCCCACTATAAAGGAGGGTGAATAATCAACTAATAGAAACAATCCTGCACTTGTCTTAGTAAAACTACTGAAAAAAAATCCCCATGGAAGATATATTCTTATTATAAGAATATTATTTTCACTCAGCATCACAGAGATCCATTTACTATGGAGATAAAAAATCATTCTGATTTCTAGAGACTCTAGTAGAATGAACAAATTCATACTGTACATGTGAGAGGTTTATTGAGATGAGAAGGAACTTCTTGTGTTCTAATTTTGTGCCCATTCTCCCTTCTCCTGTCACTGAAAAGAGACTGGCCCCATCAATGCATACATGGGATAAGGAAAATAAATAAATGAGAATAGTAAATCTGGAATACATAGGGAAAAAAATGGGAAAGAAAAATAAACGCACACACAAAAACCTTCAAAACCCCAAATCAAATTAGTTCTCTCAAATTAAGCTATTGGTATTTCTGTTACAGTGTGAAATAAAATTCAATCTTTGTGTGTAAATATCTACACCTGAAAAAAAAAAAAAAAATAGTATATTCAACTTATTGGTTATACCTCCTTTTTAAAAAGATTCCAAAGTGTTGTATCAGTTGAAGAAGAGATTGATCTAAGCTCTGTATGTTTAGAGATGCTTAAGAGGTTGTGTTTTGTTTGGTTGGTTTCTTTGTTTGTTCTGGGTATTGTTGTTTTTCCCTCCCAAGTTCCAATGCCCACATGTTGTGTAGATAAAGCTACTTTTCTATAAAAGTGGTTTTTGGCATGCAGCCTCTTGAAGCTTCTTTAGAAGGTCAAAGTAAGTGGAAATTTTTTTTGCTTATACTTAAAGAAGCTACTCAAGTATGCATTTAAGTCAAAGCAAGACAGATGTTGGTGAATACATATTTTAGATGTTCTTTTTTTGGCTATTGAGAGGCAAGAGCACCTGTCCTGCCAAATGAAAACATCACGCAGGAGAGAAGTGGCACTTGTGCTGCTTCAAGCATTTTAAAGCAGAGACACTCAATTATCAACCAAGCAACATCTGTGGCCCAGGAGATCCTTCTGCTTACTGGGTTCCTGTCTGCTGTGGAATGGCTTTTCTGCCTGGTGTATGAAAAGATGTTTCAGTTACTTGGGGGAATGAGATGTAAACTCCAGTTTTGCTTATAGAGCAGAGACCTCTCACACAGCCTCTCCTTAGGACAAATAATGCAGAGAACACAGCAGCAAAGTCTTGGATGTGTGCTTGAAACTCCAGAGGTGAGGATGTGTTTGCATTCCTCTCTCTGCATGCTTGACTTGGAATTTGTAGGAATTACTCCAGTAGCTCCATCATATTGCATTTGCTGATCTATATAGGATTGGAAGATGAGCATTTCCAGGTTAAGGAATTATATTTTATTAATGAGAAAATTCACTTACCTAGGGTACAGGTTTCTTCCAGCTTTTGTGAACTGTTGTACCAGAAGCCAAAACTTTCTTATTAATGTCCATCAGATGTACAGTTGGTAGATCTGACCTTCTGTGACAGTCTGTGAGCAAGGATTATACAGCAGATACCACAAATAAACTCCTTGGATCTTAAATACCACTCCTTCTTCCATTTACCCAAAGAGGAAAAGTGGATATCCCACATTGTTTGCTTTCCATCTAAAAATGTCTTTCTATATGCAATAAATATATATTTATATTTATATTTATATAAAGTGTGTTGAGATGCACTTGTTGTTGACTCAGGAAACTTGAATTGCTCTACTAGAAACATAGGCTGAGATTTGCTTTTTTTTCAGTACTGTAAAATAAGAATTAAATGTATTACTAAAATGAATTGAGCACCCAAATACAAACACTAGAATTAAATTAATTAATTTTCATTGTAAATTAATTAATTTTCATTGTCTAGCTGAAGAAAAATACAGAGATGGAAGATCATAAATAGAAGGAAAAGGTTTGTTTTCTTTCACTTTGATTTATTGGAAGAAAACTTATACCAACTAATAAGTTACAAGAGGAGTCTGGTATCATAAATAAAAAGGTTACAATTCTGGAACAGCAATTTCCTTATTTAATACTGCTAATGGGAAAAGTTAGAGATATTAATTTGTCAATTACATTTGAAATGCATTGTCTACATAAATAGCTCAATCAGAAGAGACACCAAATAGCTCACTACCCTTGCAAATACTTCATCTACAAATACTCTCCTTCTCCTTTTTGGTCCTTTTCTGGTCCTTCCTTTTTTTTTTTTTTTGGTCCTTCCTTTTATTTTATTTTTTTTTTTTTTGGTCCTTTCTTCCATTTTTGGTCCCTTTAGGAACTAAACCCACCAGCTGAAGACCAGTTCTCAGTGAACAACAGAACTGGAAATATACTTGTCTTTCTGGTATTATTAAGAACCTCTTTTTGAATTAAAATTTTGATGACTTCACTAAATCAGTAAATTATATGATTTTAGTTATGCTCAGGAGTCCTGAAAGGGATTCTGAGCAAAAAGATCCTGTCTAAGTTCAAATAGAGTCTTCTGGAAACATTAATCTCCAGCTTCTCTTAAATGTATTGGTCTGTGAGGAGGGAGGCAGAAAGAGGAGTCTAGACTTGTGTAAAAAAGTAGAAATTTATAATTTATAATCACAGTTATGCTTTGCTTACTTTGTAGTAAGCAATATTATATATAAGATATAAATATATAATAAAACTATTGCATAGCTTTCTCCAGTGTTCTGCTTTGATATTGGTCAGTGAGAACATTTTGAGATTTTATCTAAGCTGCAGAGAAAAAAATCTATGAAAAGAAAATCTTTACTGGTGATCTTGAGGTCTTCAGTTAATTGTAGGAAATGTTTACTCGTGTATATTGCTGTTTTGAGTATCTCCATTGGACTTTGAGACAGGAATTCTCTCCATCAATAAAGTGATATTGTTTAATAATTAAGATACCTTTCAATGTGACATGTTTAATAATGGATGGACTCCTTTAGTCTTGCACTACCGGTTTTCATGGGAAATATTAGATACAAAATTTGATCCACGTGAATTTTTTGCTTCAAAACCTGTAAGCAAACAAAATTGAGCATGTATGCTGCATTGCCACAACTGGGAGATTCACTCTTTGAAAAACAGTAGCATATGCAAGAAATCAAACAGATCTGGGGAAGCTAAGACAAGCTTCCTTGTGCCCTTCATTGTCAGCTGCCTTTCAGAGAGAGCAATCTTAAGCTGTTCTGGTTGTTTGCTTTTTTTTCTTTTTCTTGTGCTTCTGTGAGAGGGTTTGGGGTTTTTTGTTTTGTTATTTTTTTGTTGGTGTTGTTTTATATATTTATCAATACTTTGAAATCACATGTAGTAGAAAAAAAGCCTTTTGGAATCTGGGATATCTCATACTGAGGCACTGACAGTCCTTTGGAGCTGGAGTCTGACAAGCAGTGTCCTGAAGCAACTGCTGTCTTCTGAACGCTTGGGGTGTACTGCCAGTTCTTAATTCCTTCTGGCCATCTTCATGGTGCTCCTGCTCTGCCTCATTTCCTACCTGTCCACAAAGGTGATTCTCTACATGGTGATAAGGAAGACATGAATTGGGTAGACTTACATATTTCATGCTTAGAAACTCCTGTTTAGCTTCTCAGGGCTGCAGGATGGCAGCAATTACCTCTTTCACTAGAGTTTATCACCTGATAAACCAAACTTTGAAATTATGCCCAAAATAAAGGATGCAATATTAACAGAATCATTCTTGATATGTCAAAAAAAAAAGTATCAAAAGTTAAGCAATTGACTAGAGGACAACTGCAATTTAATCCTTGGGATCAAGGGTATCTTGTGAACTGATGATGTTTGGTAGTGTTGGTTGTTTACAGTCCTCCAGCATGCTGGCATCTCTTACCATCTTTTTTTTTTCTCTAGCTTACCTTATAAAAATAGGTGTTGGTATGTAATAACATTGAATAAAAGAGATTGTTTCTTGGGGAAAAATGCTTGAAATAATGTATGCAAACACTGCCTTTGGAGTGAATCTGTTTTGCAGTGGCCTGTTGCAGTCAAGGAAGTACCAAGATGGTTTTCACAAGCCCAACTCTGCAATGCCTCATCTTCTCCTGAAGTGCATAAAAGGTAAAAGGTGGGGATGAAGAGACTTCATGCTCAGGATGCTGAGAGCATCAGATATGCATGGCTAGGCTTATGGCAGCATGGAGAAGGGGTCATCTAGATTTGCAGCTGCAGATTGCTCTTTTCTGCATGTGTAACCACTTGTAAATATTGAATCATTTACAGTCTAATTCTGTGATAATGAACAGAGACTGGCTTACTGATGGTAAGCTGCAGTTTGGCCCTTAAAGTCAATAGAAGGGAAACAGCTGGAGAATTCAAATGAAAATAATGATATGTTATAAATTGATTATTGATTAAGTTGACATGATAGGGGGCTGGTGATGACCTTGTGATAAATGTCTCCAATTACGAGTGCCATTGGTGAATTTAATAATAGAGTTCTAGCAGGTTTACATAAACTTGCAACTTGATTTAAATTATCAGGCTGATCACAAACAGGTCCATAACACATCAGTTCCTAGACTAATGAACCATGCATCCTTGTCGACTCCAGTAATGTTTTGACAGTTTTTGCCTCAGTGCCTTTGAATTACAAGTGTGTAGAGATGTATTGCTCACTGCTACAATAGGTCTCTCCCTCAGGATATAATAGGTCACGTTTGCTGAATCTGAATTGGTTAACTAAACAATGACAACTTCTGTAATGCTCTAAAAGAAGGTTACAATCAGTTTTTAGAGTTGTAATTGCTTTTTTTTTTTTTTTTTCACGAGGAGAAAGATATTAAAAGAATGACATTTTTTCAATTTCATACATTATTTAACTTTTCTGAAATCACACTTTCGGAGTTCTTAAAATATAGAGGATTTATATAACAGTGTGATTAATTCTAAGATGGTAGAAAACTCATGTTGATACTTCCCTCACAAAAAGAAATGCAAAATAATTCAGGCTTTAAAAATCTGGCTATCTTTCCCTTCTCAGTAATGAATGTATTATGTGAATAAAATACATGCAATAACTGTATTACATCATTTACTTGTTTGTGTTTGTCCTGTCATCTAACCTTGTTTAGTGTGGGTATTTTTCATAAATAAGTGTTGTGTTGTTTTGGCTTTTTCTCCACTGTTTTTCCTGTGGCTTGTTTTCTGAAGTTAAAAAATAAAAAGCCTGTATTGTTTTATGTTTGATATTTCTATGAATTTCCTAGTGTGTTCTTCAGTTCCTAGGAAGCAAACCAGACAAAGGAAGGCAGTTTCAACAAATGGCAGGTGATATTAATATTAAACATCTAGATTTTCATATCTGTCTTCCTCATGTTTGGGAATGAAGCAGAGTGGGGCTTAAGTGAATCTTAAACATCGAGGCCACTGAGTTTTATTTACTGTGTTTGGAATCTTGCTTTATTACTGTATTGCAGAATGAAAGACAGGGCTGGCTTTACTACATCTGTCCTCCTGAAATGCAAACTGCAAATTTCCCCATGGTTTCCAAGTACAGTGTGTCTTTTGTGCACACTTGTGAAGA
Organism: Corythornis vintsioides; assembly: GCA_025447755.1. Lineage (NCBI taxonomy): Eukaryota > Metazoa > Chordata > Aves > Coraciiformes > Alcedinidae > Corythornis > Corythornis vintsioides. Next base: position 50,389 of record JAOEGS010018679.1, read on the forward strand.
TGATGATTCCTGGGATGTTTTCTTAAAGTAGGGTTATATTTGAATGATAAAAACTGTTATATACATTTCAGAATAGGCATGCAGTCCATAACCTAGACCATAATCCCCATTACTGCCTGTTTGAATATGTCATTATCTGCCTGGTAATTCATTATAATACCTTATTTTTTTTATTTATTATTATTATTTTAATTATTTATAATTTATTATCATAGAACACATTAAGGTCTTAAAGTTTTAGTTCATAGATCATCACCCTTCAAAGCTCTCTGACAATCTATAAGGTAAATGCAGATAATCCAGTCTTTACATTTTTAGTTCTTGGTGGCTTATTTGCTTTTCTGTTGTTGGTTTCCAAAATGACAGTGTTCTACATAGAGCATCTCTTGCACCCTTCAACCTCACTACAGACAAGAAAGATTTATGTATAAAGAAAATTCTATGATACACTGTGAACAGCAACAACTTGTCAAGATAGAGCAAGATGCAATGTTGGCTTTGTCCTGGTGAAAAGAGACTTTCAACACTGCTTAGCCTGCAACAGATTCAGGATCCCAGCTGAGAGATTTTTCAGTTATGGCAAAAAATGGACTAGTTATTAAAATGAAGTGAGGCTGCAGATGCATTCTAGCACAGTGGAATGTGCAACTGCTCTTGGACAACCTGTGCAGTGCTTCATTTTTCCACTTTCCTCCAGCTTTTTTGCCTTCATGATCTGTATACTTATTATAATGTAAATAAGGCTGAATGACTCTTAATTAGGGGCACCCTTATCTTTCCTTCACTCAAGTGGAAATAGGACCTGGGAGGAATAATTTGTCTTCTCTTCACAACCTTCAGACTATTGCAGCCATACCCTTGACAAAGAGCATATGCTCTCACATTAGAAGTGGGTGTTTTTTACTCTCTGGAATATAGCTTGTCTTGTTCTGCTCTCACTTGGAGAAAGAAAAGCAAAGTAGACTGCTGAGAGAGTTTTTACAAAGATGGATCTCTCCATAGCAAACATAAAATCTCATATTTGTGGGAAAGTATATTTTTTTTATATATATTTCTCTATATATCTCTGTTCCTGTGTGGCCTGTCCTGGGTGCCCCTGTTCCGGCAGGGGGGTTGGACTCATTGATGTCCAGGTCCCTTCCAACCCCCCACCATTCTATGATTTTATGCTTTTTCTCAGAAGAAATGACAAGTTTTCATCATTTTCCTGTCTTTAAAGGGTGGTGACTCTACCTGATTCAACACCAACCTTCAGATTTTTTACTGGGATTTTTTGTTTTCTTTCCCCCAGCCCATTATTCTTAAACTGCAGGTTATTTTAAGCTTAATGCTTTTTAAATGCAGAACATTGAAGACATTGCAGGCATGCAGAATTAACTTGGGACAGTACTGAAGGTCACTCTATAGAGATATAACCTATAATGACAGATAGTCTGCATTGATAGACTTTTTCTCTAGCTAATGTATCTGATTCTGATTTAATTAAATTGGTGTTTTTCCTTCCTGCACTGGTGATTATACCACACTCTTAAGCACTGGTATTCTAAACCTGTGGGGTTTTTTTTTCCAATTTTGGGTTTAGCAAACATCAGATTTATTTGGATACTCTCATCCAGTCAAATTTGAATGTGTTTCACTCACTATAAATCTTCCTTGAAATTACAGCTTTTCTGTTGTTTATTTTGCAATGCTGTGATAATCACTGACGTAGTGATAGATGAACAAAACCACTGGAGGCATAGTCTTAATTTATTACATGAAATATGGGAGAAGATGGATCTAGACAAAGAGGTGCAGCTCATCCTAGCATTGTGTGGTTTTTTTTGAGTTAATGGCAATATTAAAGACTTCAGATTTTGCAGCAGCTCCTTAAAACAAAGTCGTATGGTCTTGCTGTTCCTTGTGGGCTGGGAGCACACAGGTTCATCTTGCCTCATTCTGGGTATCCTGTTTTCTTGGTGAGCATCACTAGTGTCATATTCTTGTGGAAAAACCCAGTCTCTCCCTGCTATGTATAAAAGGAAATATAGATGATAAGAAACATGAAAGCAATCTCTCTGTGCTCATTGCTGATGGGGTCTCAGCTAGAGTTGTATTTGCTCCCACACAGTAACCTGAACTGTGGCTCCAAACACCCCATGTTTTTCTGTTTGCAGAAGGGCTTATAATATTTTCCATTACAAAGTTCTCTGAGCATCTTTTGATTTGTTAGTGGTTATTATTTAATAAGCTGTTTTCAAAAAAAAAAAAAAATCTAATTCCAATAAAAATTCTACAATTGGATACAGAACTGTAAATAACATGCAAATGTTCAAGAATTACTTGGATAGCAGGGTAATTGGTATTCAAAACAATTGTTTGTGATAACTGAAATGTAGATCCATTGAGAAAAAGCTGTAAAGAACAAACGTCAGAGAGACTCCCTGCTACTCCTCTTATGAAAAATCTAAACCAAAGCAGAAAATGACAGCACATAATTATAATGAAATAGATCCATTTGTGAACAGTTCTATGGTGCAATTTTGTTATTGGCAATAATAACAACATCAATTATATATCAACAACAATATTCAGCTGAGGCTACACAGAGATGCTTGCAATAGGGTCAAAAATGTCCCTGTACTCAATGAAAGGAACATTTCTTGTTAAAAAAAACCCTAACCTGTGAGACTATTGAAGAATTTCATGTTGCTGTTGTATAGTTTATTGTCTTTCCTTTCCTTTTCTTTCCTTTATTTTCTTTTTTCTTTTCCTTAAAGCCCATTTCTCTCTAGTCTAAAATGTTTTCTCGTATCAAAGACTCCTGGAGACCTGAAAGGTATCTTCCCAAATTTTTCTAATGTATCTTTTTAAGCTGCCTTTGTAAGTACATAAATGTACATGCTGCAGTTTTTATTTACTGATTATTCCTAAAACTTTGAGTAGAATCTTTGATGTAGAATAAATTCACTAGAATATTTTCCAAATGAAGAGTTTTTAGTGTATGGGTGGCTACTAATGAATGAATCCCAGGAAAAGCAGACATGAAAAGGTACTGATGTGAAAAAGGTGTAAGCAACATCTGTAGAATTCTACAGTTAGTTATTCTATTTTGAAATATGGAAAAAGATGGGAATGTTGTATGGTGGTCCCACTCCTCACGAGCAGAGCTGCCCCTGGGTCTGAGAGTCTTGGGGACAGTGAATGTGAGCCAGGGTTTTCCCATAGAAACTCCATCATCTAGCCCTTCTGAAAGACCTAGTGTGAAGAGCTGGGAGGGTGTGACATCCTGACTTCAGAATGTGTTGGGTGTCACCAAGAAGGTTGCATCCACTGCACTGTAACTGCCAAGTGTTGATAACTCTGTATGTGCATCTGTTTTGGGTAGTGTTGGATTCCTGCTCCTGGAGATCTTAGAGCACTGAAAATACTACACAGGCTTTGCAGTAGGAACTAACATATGTTAGAAATTCAGCTGAACAGTTGGGTTGGGTTTTTTTTTTGTATTTCTGTGTATCTTGAACACCATGGAGATAATATAACCATCACAATTTGTACAGCTGCCTCAAATGGTAATTTTGTAATCAGATGAAGCATAAGAATCATTTCTCACTGCATGCCTTCAAGTTACTGCATTTATCTTCATTTCACTAGCCTATAATCATTTCTTTTCAATCTATAGATTGTGTCAGACTTCCCAAAGTTGTTTGTGTATGAAAACTAAGTGAAGTTATGGCTTAGTTTTTATTCAGTGACCTAAACTTCTTAGGTCTGGTAAATATTCACAATAGCAACAACTACCTATGCAGTGATCAGACATCACAAGTTATCCAGAACAGCCAAGGGCTGTACCTTAGGCTTCCTTAAGAGTCAGTGGCTGAGAACTTTTCTAATGGTGAAATTTACAGGATATCTTCTTTCTAGACAGTGTTTGCATAGTAGAACATATGTGGATAAAACTAAGAAAACATTAGTGGAGTATGAGTTTAAAATCTGTAAAAACTCTAAATTAGTATTAAAATATACTGCTTGATAAAATGATTATAAATGATTGACAGAAATACATCAGGTGCAGCCACACAGGAGTATGGTGAGCTAAATAGTGCTTTTTAGAGCCAGTAAAAAGTGTTAAAATAATTTAGAGCTACTGTGCCTGTGAGCAGTCTGTTAAACTGTCCACTGATTTGCTTTTTAGTAAACCAGATATTAAGAAATCATTAATCTTTTAATAACTGCTTGTGGCTTTCATGTAAAATATGTCTGAGACTCTTGATGCTGATGTTAAGATTTATGGTAGTTTTTCAGAGATTTTCTTTTCCCCAAGACTAGAGAAGATTGTGAGCTGGGAAGTCTTGCAGGTGTGGCTCATTTTGTGTTTATTATTATATGGAAGTTTAATATTTTGTATGATCCATCCATTGTCTTCCTATAGTAGTAAGAAAATGTCTCTTGTTTGGGGGAAACACAAGGAAAGAGAGAAGACCTATCAGGATATGGTTATATAAGCTGAAAACAGCTAACAGCCAAAGGGCTGTAACTCAACCAGAAATTGATATTATGGCACTTGGAGAACATTCACCTTGGCAGTTATTTCTCTTAGGAATGGGATAAAACCATTTCCAAAACACAAGCAGTGATGAAGCAGTGTGCTCCTAACCAGTGTGTGTTTTCACAGCCTACTCCATTGCAAATCAAATCAAAGTTAAAAGAATGACCTGCCTTAACTCAAGACATATGCATGTCAATATTCTTTTTCCTTTAAAAACTATTTTCTACCATCTTGACTCTCTTTGATTTCTTGCTACCCAGTTTCTATAGCCAACTATCTGGTAGTGTGTCAATAAGAAAGTACCAAGCCTGGGGAAATGTTGGAAATTCAGTAAAAATGAAAAGTGAAAGGGGGGGTGGGGGGCAAAAGAAAGGTGATCTTAGAAGAACTGTGTTTCTTCTTGTAATTCATCATATAAATCCAAAATGGAGGAAATTTGTGTAGGTGAACATAACAAAAACTTGCTTAATTTGAAACTTGTAGTGGACTCTGACATAACTGCTTCTACATGTCCCTCCATGGAAAATGGAAAAACCCCACCAGTATTTTCATAGCAGTTATTTTTACTAGACATACACCCAGTGATGCAGTTTAAAGGAAAATTGTTATATAAATGTAGCTTTGAAATGAAAGCTCCTAGAAGTATGAAACATTTTATTTGAATTTCTTTTCTCTCCAGGATAACTTCATGAGGTGCACACTTCTTTCATGAAAGCCTCAAGGCAAAGAGTCAGGTAAGCACCAGAAATATTTATTAAGAGACCAAACCATTCCCACACCAGTCAGTGCCATGCCATGGATGACTGTAGACAATGGGGAAAAAAAGTGGCAAAGGCTGTATAACTGCCATATTTGTTGAGGATTTTATCTTTTTATGAAAAGATAACTGGATAAAAGATGAAGGTAAGTGTAATTCTTGTCCTGTTGAACATCTCACACCTTGTGGGTAGCTCTTGAGTATTTGGGAGATACTGACTCAGGCTCTTCTCCCCAGTCCAGGCTCTTCCATGGTGGAAATATGTCTAGTAGCTTTTCTGCTTGATCAGGTTTTCATATCCTATTTCTTCTCATGATTGCTTTATCTAAAGACACTCCTAAATTAATGTGTTCAGACAAGTTATTAATATCTGACACCTGAAGTGGGTATTTTTAGGTTTGTTGAAAGGTTATAGACACTTAAATACTGATGGAGAGTCAGGGTCTTCAGCACTTTTCAGAGGGCAGTTTAACACAAGGGGTTGTGATCTGAATCGAACTGTGCAGAGATGTGCTATCCACTGGATAATTCAAACCAGAGAATCAGAGAATGGTTAGGGCTGGAAGGGAGCTCCAAAGGGCATCTAGTGCAGCCCCCTGCAGGGAGCAGGGACAC
>JAOEGS010018680.1:16054-27196 GCA_025447755.1 Corythornis vintsioides
AAAAAAAAAAAAAAAGAAAGAAAGAAAGAAAGAAAGAAAGAAAGAAAGAAAGAAAGAAAGAAAGAAAGAAAGAAAGAGTGTTCTATTCCAAAACTCTGTTGCCCAGAACAGTGGGAAATTTGGGATTTAACAGAACAAATAGTTTTAGTATAAAACTATTGTAAAACTATTTGGGCAGCTGGAGTTTACTACAGAGTTTTAACAGAAAGCAATCTACAATTAACTTCAAGCATAAATATATGTTTGTTGAGTCAGCAGTTCTTTGGTCATGTACTTCAATAGTAAGTTAAAACACAGATAAATCTAGTAAATTGTTCTGGCATGAAATTTTACCAGATTTTTGTTAATATACATGTAAAAAACCAATTATGTATTAAACACTTTTTGAACAATTTTTGTTCTTATTAGAAGTGTTATCTTGTTTCTTATTTGCAATTTCTAGACTCTTTGTTTCTAAGGCTAAGATCTCAAGAGACACAATTTCAAGTTTTTCTAGAATCCTATTAATTTATCAATGAAAACTGAGATTCTTACATAGTGACATGAACATAAGTTCAGGAAAACAATGCATATTGAATAGCTCCACATACAGTCCTGTAACTTATAACTATGGCACTGGTGGAACTCACCTGGACATCAGTAGAACTATATTGTTATACATACACAGAGCATTTGGGTATTGCATGTGTAAGTGAAAAGATAACACTGGACTAATTTTAGAAGAGAACTGGAACAAGGAAGGTGAAGATTTTTTATTCTATCTGTAATACTAAAGAAAAAAATGGTAGGGTTTTCTTTCTTGCCCCCAAACTGACTGGATCAGCTTTACTGTATTCATTCAGTGTAACTCTCATGGCCCTCTCCCTGTCAATCTGGAAACATTCAAACTGTGTTAAACCCCTGAATTACACCTGGAAACAATACCCAGTTTTTTTCTGCCAAGCTGAAAAAAAGACTAGGGACTATTGCAACAATCAAATACAGAGCACAGGCAACTGAGTTCTGGTGCCCACATAAGAGGAATATTACTGTGATTTTACCCTGGATAAGATCTGTGGATAATGCTACTGTAGCCCCTATGGCTAATGATGCTCTAATTGTCTGTTGAACTAAGCAAAAAGGTGAAGGAAGGAGAAAGGAGATGCCACTTATGGAAAGGGGAATTTTTATTCTGCTGAGCCATTATTATTGCTTTCTGTCCTTCAAGTTGGCTATAAAGGAAGAATAGAAAAGCTCAGCCTGCACGTGAAGACTATTGAGTAGTAGCTGAGTCAAGGTTAAAAGATTGTGGCAACAGACCAATGCTTCTTTGGGGGACCTGAAACTGAGGAGCACCTTTGGGATCAGAAATAAAACAGGACTTGATGAGGGAAGTCCTGAAAATCTAAGGAAGCAATGAAGATGGAACAGATCTTAAAACTGAGAAGCTAAAATAGGTACTTGAGATTTGGATGGTTAAGGGGGCATTGAGACAGTCAGAAGTCTAATTGTTTAGGAGAAAAAAAATAAAACCAACGAAAATTAAGAGTTCAGGGTAGTGAGGAAAGATGTTAACATGCCTAAAAGTTCTTCAAATTATTTATTATATGGAAGAACTCTCCCACAGATTTCTCCCAGTTTCTCTACAGGAGCCCAGCTCTGTAGGGGATCCCCAGATGCTTTCCAACAAAAAACACACTACATAAACAGACTGACCAGACTGAAAATTTCCATGTTTTGAGGATGTTCTGATTGGGATCTGGATGATATTTTGAGGCCAGTTAAGGGGATAACTGTATTTCATTAGTCTGATCCTCCTCTTCTGTTGGTTTTTTTTTGGGGGGAGGGGGATTTTTAAAGCAAAACCAGATCATTATATTTCGTGTCCAGGAGAAAAAAAGAATCATAGTAAACCAAAATAAATAAGATTATTTTAATTGCTGGCAAATGTTAGTATATTAAACCAGGGGAATAGTGAACAGCCAAATCAATTTGAAACGCTTGGTTGCAAAAGTTATTTTCAAGCTGGATATACAAGAATGCAATCCCTAATCTTCTGACAAGCTCCCTCCTGGCATGGGCAAGAATATGCTTTCATCAATATAGAAAGCTTCCAGTGATATCCTTGAAAGAAAGACCTGGATCCAAACAGTAAGGAAGATTGTAATGTATATTGAATGTAGCCTTAAATAGGCTCCCACAAGACCTCATATGCAGTCAAATAAAGGCTGGATAGTTTTATATGTCTGCGTGCTGAAATGAAGCTGCCTTTACACCTTGTTCACTACCTAGATGGGATCAAGTTACACAGCATTTTCAATATAACAAACTCTATCTCCAATCCAAGCCAGAAGAGTGCACACCACTTCTGGTCCCAAAGTAAATGTGTTAGAAGTGCAGGAATATGCCTCCAAGCCAGTAAGCCACCTGAGAGGTAGAAAGCATTAACACCCCACACAGTCATGTCATGTCAGTGCATGTGAATTTATCTAAATGGTATCTGCACCAGAGCTGTCTTATGCCCCAGTGTTTTGGGACACAGGGGAGCTGAACCATGGCTATCAGCACTTAGCAGTCTTAACAAGCTGCACAGGATTTATCTCACCTAATTTAGGCACCTAAAAATTTATTTTGGTCAGTGTAGAGAAACAGGTAGTTCCCAAGGATAATCCAGCATGTATTTAGTAGTCTAAGGTAGTTTGAACTGTTACAGCTAATGGTTAGCTACCTAAATTAGATTAAGCTGTGTATGCAACTGCAAATATCTTTTGAATATAAAACAGTTTCTTGTCGTTATAATAACTACACTTGCATCTGAAAAGTCAGTGCTATTTCTTTCTAAAGCAATAATCACTCAGCATGTATTGTAATGAATTTTTAATAGGCATGAATAAATTGGGAGAAGAGAGGGTAAGGAAGGAGAGCTTTAGAAGTATCCCATAGTACACAGTATTATTTTCTAGAGTAGTACTCTTCAGGGTGAGAAAACTACTCAGTTCAGATAGTACTTATCTTCTTTAAAGAAGACAGCCATTATGTCATGGTGTCATTTATGTTGATTTTTATTGAGTACATTCTTTGGGAACTGCACTTTATTTCCTGGGAACTTAAGTCAGGATAGAAAATAATTTTATTTCTCCATCACATTGAAATAACTATCTGCTAAGAACAGCCTAAGCTATCTTTAAATTGGTGACCTACATGTAAAACTGTAGGGAAAGGACATTATGCAAATGGAAGAGCAGACAGTCTTAACTACAGGCTTTGAAAATTATGAATTCTATGAGGAAAAAGTGCAGATCCATGGATTCCTGATAATCTGAAACAAGGAATGTCTGGCTTCTAAAAGGCTGTCTCTTTACTTTCCAGGTGCCATGTTGCTGAAATCAGCACCAAGAGTGTTTCACAGGGTAGAATAAGGACACACATTACTGAAAATATATATTAACCTACACTTTTAGATTCCCATCTGTTTAAGAGAAAATATGCTTCTGGTTTTGCATCCTTCATAGGAAAACACTGGCTTTGATTCCACATCTTCTCTTATATAAATAGTATGTTCATGGAATAGTTATAAATGTAACTATTTATAATTATGACAAATTCAGTAGAGAAATATCAATGTCAGTTGCTTGTAACAAAAAAAGAAAAAAAGAGTAAAATTTCGTATCAACTTACTGTGAAAGCAATATCATAAATGGTACTTCTGCAAAAAGATGTACTGAAGTAACTTTGTAGGGCTGCACACAATAGATTAGACATACAGTTCCATTTAGCATTAACAGAAATTACATGCTTAAGCTAGCACAAATGTTGTTGAGATTCCTTTTTGTCTTACAAAACAAAAGCCATTCATTTCCACCAGAAAATAAAGCTTCACAGTCAAAGAAGTAGTTGCAGAACATACTCCTATGAGGACCAAAACAGTAAAGCTTAACAGAAAGGAAAAACTAGATTTTGCAAGCATGGATATAACACTTTTTTTTCTTGCATTTTACTATAATTTACAATTTAGTTAATGATGTAACTAAATTTTCAGCCTTCAAATAACATCTAAGCCCTCATAAGGCCTTCTCAGCTCTTTAGATACAGGTATGGGACTAGATAGCAGAAACCAATAGTACAGTACTGCTAAATTATGAAGCCATCTTTATTAATAACCAGCCTTTCAAATTAAGTTTGGCTCTTGAAAAAAAACATTAAAAGTGTAATAGAACTAGAAATCACTTATCAACGCAGTAATGCATAAGATTTATATCTTCATTCCCCTTTTCAAATGGATTTTGTAATGGTTTTCATCACAAAGATATCTGAAGATGTAAAAAAAAATCTGAAATGTACTGTGTAAGCATAGCTATCTTCAGTTTGCAATGACTTGCAGGGAGAGCAGTGGTGTTTTGAGATGGAAACTACGGGTGGGGGTGTGGTGTATTGGGTTTATTTTTCTTTTCACACTGGAGAGAAAACACCATCAAAGACTTTATCTGTAATACTCCATGTGACTGTGTAATCTATGCATTTAATAATCTGCTAAAAACTCCTGACTTCAGCAATGCTACTTTCCCTATTTTGTTATTGAAGGGAATCTGACCAAAACCTGTTTTCTCTGGGTAACACAGGAAGATAATCAGAGATACCCATGAGCATGGATCAAGGCTTCCCACTTTAGTGGGAGACCTTTAGACTCAATCATTTTCCTTTCTCCCCTGGCAGTTTCCCAGATTTGCAGACAGTTTGGTGATGCAGTTTTGGCTCCTGCAAATGAACTGCTCTGTTGTGACTGACAGCTTCATTGATAACCTTGTAATCTAAAGGGAAAGAATGATGGGTGCTGCACAATGACATGATATGCTCTGAGAAGCCTGTATTGATCCTCCTGCTTAAAAAGTGTACAACTATATTTCCAGGTACCCTTGCTATGTGTTGTTTAGTTGTCAGCTGCTCTTTGGTCCTATAAACCAACAACACAAAGTATAAAACAGAAGGGGCAATCCTGCAATTCTGACCACAGCTGAATGAACACTTTGCATGTTCAAGAAAGGAACAATTAGTAGACAAAAAAATACAGTGCCATAAAAAAACCAGCTCCTTTTATACTCCAGGACTTACTTTTCTTTATTCAATAAAGAGTTTATGCCAACTGTATGGTTACAACTCTGACACAAATGGAGTCAGTAACATTTTAGTCTTGAGTTGTTGTACTACTATTTTGCTTTTAAACCTAAACAGTTTCATACTATTATTAAAAGTGTCATTTAAGTTGTTCTGGTATGTTAGCTTCTGGATTTATAAGAAAAAAAAAAAAAAAAAAAAAAAAAAGAATCCTACAATAGCTAGGGCTGGAAGGGACCTCCAAAGAGCATCTAGTGCAGCCCCCTGCAGGGAGCAGGGACACCCTCAACTAGACCAGGCTGCTCAGAGCCTTAGACAACCTCACCTGGAATAGCTCCAGGGATGGGGCCTCAACCACCTCCCTGGGGAGCCTATTCCACTAGTCCACCACCCTCAAGGGCAAGAACTTCTTCCTGATATCTACTCTAAATCTCCTTTTCTCTAATTTAAACCCATTACCCCTCATCCTTTCACTAGAGGCCCTCGCAAAGAGCCCCTCTCCAACTTACGGGATGGGTACCCCTTCAGTTACTGGAAGGTGGCTATAAGATCTTCCCAGAGCCTTCTCTTCTCCAGGCTGAACAACCCCAGCTCCTTCAGCCTGTCCCCATAGCAGAGCTGTTCCAGCCCCTGAGCATCTTTGTGGCCTCCTCTGGCCCTGCTCCATCAGCTCCATGTCTCTCCTGTGCTGAGGGCTCCAGAACTGGATGCAATACTCCAGGGGAGGTCTGAGCAGAGCAGAGCAGAGGGGCAGAATCACCTCTCTCCAGCTGCTGGCCACACTTCTCTTGCTGCAGCCCAGGATGCAATTGGCCTTCAGAACACTCAGACAAATTGCCATCACAGCTGGTGTGTCTCAGTGGCAGAGAGGCTGATCAGCAGTGTCCTGCTGTCCAGGTAAGGTTTCCGTAGCTGGGACCAGCACTTGGCACACTGGCTACTGGCTTCCAGCATCTCTTGCAAGGGAGGCAGGGACAGGTGGGGTCAGAGCTGCACTCACCACTGGCAATTTAAACGCCCCAAGAGCTCCAGACAAGCTCAAGCAGAAAGCCAGGTGAGACTTCCTGGCGTGTGCCCTTACCCTGTGAAGTCAGTTACTTCCAGAGGTCTAGCCATGGCTGCAACCTGGGCAAAGGCTGTGGCTAGGAAAAGTATGGGCACTCAGACTGAAGCCCCATGCATGCATGTGGGTGTCCAGACCCCTGGCTGTGGGGAATGCAGGAGCCTGGCTCTTGTAATGGAGGGTGTTGGAGATGACACCTGTGTTAGATGTGAACAGGTGAATGATCTGCTCAGCATGGTGGATGAGCAAAAGGATGAAAATAAAAGACTAAGGACTATATGGGATTGTGAAAGGGAGACTGGTGGAGCCAGTCCCAGAAGGAAAGGCAGCAAGTGAGGGCTGCACATGAACTAGATGATTCCATTTCCTCTTGCTACTCAGAAAAGATGGGTAAAGGGAAGGCCTAGGAGATGGGGGTGAGTAGAAGCAGGTCCTTCTCTGGAGAAGTGAGAGACACCATCCCAATCTTCTCAGTCTTATCAGCTGCCCATGCACAACAAATACAAGGAACTAGTAACTGAGGACTGGGCAGAGGAGGATAGAGAGGATAGTCCATCTGCTCAGTTGCCCAGGGCCTGTCAGATAGCCCTTAGAATTAGGACTAGTGCAGCAAAGGAAAAAAAGGAGAGTGATAGCTGTGGGGGATTCACCTCTTCGAGAAACAGAAGGATCCAATATGTTGGGAAAACCCTTCTCACAGGGAGGTCTGTTGTGTACCTGGAGCCCAGGTAAGGGATGGCACTAGGAAAATTCCTAGCCCGGTATGCTCTACGGACTGCTATCCATTATTGATCTTCCATGTAGGAGGAGAAGAAATAATGACTGGTAGTCCTAGAACAAACAAAAAAATACTTTAGAGCCTTGGGATGGGTGTTACGGGATTCTGGGGTAAAAGTCATCTTTTCTTCTGTTATTCCAACTGATGGTAGAGACATTGGATTAAATGGGCAAATACAGTCTTTTAATACATGTCTTTGTGGATGGTGTCACCACCATAAATTTGGATTCTTTGACAATGGTATGATCTATACAGTGCCAGGGTTGTTGACACCAAACAGGAGACTTTATCCAGTAGCGGGCCCACATTACCTCTAGATTTCTTTTTTTCTCCAATATACTTGTAGAAGCTTTTCTTGCTGTCCTTGACCTCCTTCACCAACTTTATTTCAAGGGAAGCCTTAGCTTTCCTTGTTGCATCCCTGCATCCTTTCACAAACACCCTGTATTCTTCCCAAGTGTCCTCTCCCTTCTTACATGTTTTATATATTTCCCTCTTCAGATGAAGTTTGTCCAGGAACTCCTGCTCAACCATGCAGGTCTCCTAACTCTCTTACTAGATTTCCTGCTCTTTGGGTTACACTGATCAATGGATATGAGCTTATCAGGGATCTCAAGATTGGAGGCAGCCAATCTGCCTGGGCAGCAGTGACCATGTACTGCTAGAATTCATGCTACTTAGGGTCAGGACTGAGGTACAAGGGCTTATAATTCTAGGACTAGGGATAATGGTGTTAAACTGAAAGAGGGTAGATTTATATTAGATGTAAGGAAGAAATTGTTTACTGTGAGGGTGGTGAGGCACTGGTTCAGGCTGCCCAGAGAAGCTGCTGATGTCTCCTCTGTGAAAATGTTCAAGAACAGACTGAATGAAGCTTTGAGCAATTCAGTCTAGTGGAAGGTGTGCCCTGCCCATGGCAGGGTGGTGGGAGCTAGAAGATATTTAAGATTGTTTCCATCAGAAACCATTCTATGGTTCTATGATTCTTCATGCTATAACATGGAAAAAGCTGGAAACCACTGACGTAGCAGAAGACAAAGTCAGAAGCATGAAAATCTGACTTACAAGATTATACTGTTTACATCAGGGGGAATTTTAAATAGCGTGATTATTAATGGTTTGATACAAAATAATTCTACAAAAAGTATAATGACGGACAAGAAGCATGAAATCTACAGAGTTGAGCAGGTGGAAAATGAAGTGTGAAATTGGCAATTTTTTTTTAGTTACATGGGGAGTCTAGGGTTTTATTGTTAGAAATAGTGTGACTGGAACTGAGTTGCTGAGGTTGTGATATCTAAACAACAGCAATTTATCATGTTGAAGTAACAGGATCTTTAACCCAGATTTGAAAAATGTGCAAAATTATGATGTAATTGAACTAAGCTAGACAAGGCATGACCAACAAATGACTTAGACCTGTGTAATGGGAATTTTACTAGGGATGGAGATGAAATGGAGCGTCTCATTTCCTAAGCAACCCATGGATTTTTCTCTTGCCACATCTTCATAGAGTGAAGGAGACAGGGCTAAAAAATGATGCAAGGACAGTTAAGAAGGTAGGTTTATTCCTGTTGTTCAGGTTTACTCTGTCATGTTGTGACAGCATTCACTTATAAACAGCAAGACTGAATGATATAATATCTGAATGGAAGGTGTTAAATTAAGAAGTAGTTAATACACATGATAAGTGAACCAGGATATATCTATAATTTGTGGCAAATTTATTATACATATTGTGCCTTGAGAATGTATTTTATACAGTCTTGCTGAGTGCATACTTGATCCCACTGTCCATGGGATCACCTTGTCACTGACAAAGAGGTTAAATGACACCGGTCTCAATAATGACCCCTGACTTACTGCACTCATCACTGGTCTCCAGGTGGACATCATGACATTGACCACAACACTTTAAGTGTGACCAGCCAGTCAATTCCTTACCCACCAACTGGTCCATTCACCAAATCTATGTCTCTCCTATATAGAGACAAGGATGTCATGCAGAACAATGTCAGATGCTTTACACAAGCCCACATAGATGATGACAGTTGCTGTTCTCTTATCCATTAACTCTTTAACCCCATCATAGAAGGCCACCAAATTTGTCAGGTGAGATTTGTCCTTAATTAAGCCATGTTGGCTGTCACCAGAAACCTTCCTATTTTCCATGAGCCCTAGTGCAGATTCCAGAAGGATCTACTAGATGACACTGCCAGACACACAGGTGAGACTGACTGGCCTGTAGTTCCCTGAGTCTTCCCTTTTCCTCATTTGTAAAAATGGGGCTTATATTTCCCCTTTTTCAGGTAGTGGGAGCTTCACTGGACTGCCACTGATTCTCAGATATGATGCATAGTGGCTTAGCCACTTAAACCACCAGTTCCCTCAGGACTTGTAGATGTATTTCATCAAGTTTCATGGACTTGTGCACCTTCAGGTTCCTTAGATGGTCTTGAACTTGATCTTCTCCTACATCAGGCAATTCTTCATTCTCCCAGTCCCTGCCCTTGTTTCTGCAGCTTGGACAGTGTGTCTAGAGAACTTGCAGGTGAAGACTGGGGCAAAAAAAAAAGTAATAGTACCTCAGCCTTCCCCACATCCTGGGAAACCAGGTCTCCTGTTTTGTTCTGGAGAGGGGCCACATTTTTCCTAGTCTTCCTTTCACCACCGAGAGACCTATAGAATCTTACTTTGTTTCCCTTGACATCACTGACCAAACTGAATTCTAACAGGGCTTTAGCTTTCCCAACCTGATCCCTGGCTGCTCAGATAATTTCTCTGTATTCCTTCCTGGCTACCCATCCTTTTTTTGTAGGCCTCCTTTTTCAGCTTGAGTTTGTTCTGAAGCTACTTGTTCATACATCAGGTCTCCTGGCATTTTTGCCTGGCTTCCTCCTTGTCAGGATGCATTGTTTCTCAGTTTGGAGGAGGTGATCCTTGAATGTTAACCAGCTTTCTTTGTCCCCTCTTCCCTCTAGGGCTTTATCCCATGGTACTCTACCAAGCAGATCCCTGAAGGGGTCAAAGTCTATGTTCCTGAAGTTCAGGGTAGTGAGCATACTGTGCACCCTTCTCACTGCCATAAAGAAGAAGTTTGAAACCTATTTTTCTTATCTGTAAGGAAAGGAGCTTTCATCAAAGAACTTATTTCCCTAGTTTCTTCTCAGAAACCCATTCACTGAATTGTCTATTCACTCTCAGACTCTCTTTTGGAGTGAATCAATTAGTCCTTCCTAAGATGAAAGTTAGATGTGCTTCACTGAATAATTCACCCCAGGGCCATTCCCAAATGGCAATTTCATTACCTGTCTTACCATTTCCATGACTTTTGCACCTTCAGATGTATGCCTTTGTGCCTCCCCAAGGAATGCATCAGCCAATCTTTGTTTCAAAAAATAAAAACAACCCTCACAGGATTTCAGACACTTTGAAATGAAGAAATATATAAGAAATGCTCCCTGCAACAAGAGAGGGAACATACGGCCCAAAGGAGACCTTGACCTTCTATGTGAAGAAGATTGTCCCCATCAGTGAGGGAAGCAAAGTGGATTTGTTTACTTTTACTTCAGCAATGTTTTTGACACAGTCTTAGCATCCATGAAGATGTTTTTCCCCATACTATTCTTATAGCCAAACTAAAGACAGCTGGACTGCATGAGTGACCTACAAGTTGGATTAAAAACTGTCTGATGACAGGTCTCAAAGTGGTGTGATCATCAGGAAAAAGACTAACTTCCAACTGATTACCAATAGGATTCCTTAAGGTCAATGCTAGGGCGGATATTGTTTAATAACTTCATAAATGACCCAGTTTTCATAGGACAGAAAACTGATGTGGAAAGTGATCAATGGACTGGTAGGTGAACTGCAGTCAGAGACCTCGACAGACTGCAAAAATAGACCATCAGTAACCTCATGAAGATCAAAGAGGACAAATGCATAGTTCTTCACCTGTGATGAAATATACTCATGGAACAGTAGGGGCTGCTGATTAACAGACTGGAAAGCTGTTTCAGTTTTGCAGAAAAGCAACTGGGAGTCTTGCTGAAGAAATTGAACTAGAATGTTCCCTTAGAGAATAGAAGAGAAATTTCATCCTAGACTTAGAATCATAGAATGTTTAGGGCTAAAAGAGACCTCCAAAGGGCATCTAGTGCAGCCCCCCTGCAGGGAGCAGGGACACCCTCAACTAGACCAGGCTGCTCAG
>JAOEGS010018682.1:0-27362 GCA_025447755.1 Corythornis vintsioides
GATCCTGCTCAGGCAGGGGGGTTGGACTAGATGATCTTCTAGGTCCCTTCCAACCCCTAATATCTATGAATCTATGGTAGAGGGGTGTGTGTGGTGAAGTTCAGTCACATGGACTGGAAAGAGCAGTGCCACTGATAGTCCTTTATTTTGTTTGATTGCTCCAAGGTGACAGTGCAACTTTTTAAATGCCACAGTTTAGGGATTAATAAGGGTTAATGTTCCCCTAGGAAGGATTACGGTTGGATTGGAGGAAATTCCAATAATTTTTTATGGTAATATTGAGTATTACCCAGGAGTTAAGATGGATGTAGGGGTTAATGAGAACATAGGATGGGAATATCTGGGTTTTGAGACAGCTTCAGGAATTAATAAATTTTTTTTTTCAAGAGAGTTTTTCAAATAAGAAGAGGAATAAGATAAATGATACAATATGGCTACATCATATAAGAAAAGTAATATTCATTCTTCTGCCTTTTTGAGATAATGGCTTATCTTTGGTTACTTTTAGCTGTGACAGAAGTACAGTAGGGTTAGGGTAAGAGTTATGGGAATGAGGGAGATAAATGCTATAATTATGGTTGTATATTGCAGATAGTGCTTTCTTAAGAACTCTTTCTTCATAATTACATTTTTCAGAATAGCTATAGCAAGGTTTGTCTTAATTTTTTTTTTTTAAAAAAGTAAAGGTAGATTACTATTGTACTTACTTCAGACACTCAAAATAAATTAATTTCAAATTGCTTAGCCAAGGGATCACAGTTATCATTTTAATTCTTATCAATGACTAAGGAATATGAAAATCTAGAACTTGGTATTAGGTATCAGTAACTGAGGAAGAGATACAGTTTTTGTGGTACTATTTCTAGACTACAGAAATAAGTATATGAGTCATGTAGCTCACTATTGTAGGCTACTAATGTAAAATGTGGGCTTGAATTGTAGGTGGAAAGTGACTTTTCTCTGCCCTAAGTTACCATTTCTGGGACTGTTTTCTGTCTGGTTACCAGTTCTGGGACTTCTGTGAGCAGAGCTTGTGCTACAATTTTGACACTTCCAGGGATGGGCTATCTACAGCTTTCCTGGGCAACCTGTTCCAGTGCCTCACAACTCTCATAGTGAAGAATTTCTTCCTTGTATCTAATCTACATCTACCCTCTTTCAGTCTAAAACCAATATCCCTCATCCTATCACTTCATGCCCTTGGAAAAAGTCCCTCCTCATCTTTCCTGTAGCCCTCTCCAGCTACTGGAACGTTGATACAAGATCTCCATGGTGCCTTCTCTTTTCCAGGTTAAACAGCCTCAACTTTCTTGGAATCTTTGGGGATTTTTAACACGGAATTAATTAGAGAAAGAGCTGACCCTTAGTTAAAGAGTGCTCTTTCAGGACTAGGCAGCTCGGGAGCTGCTGGGATTTTTAAGGTTGCAATTGACAGCTGTGATCTTACTGACATTTCTTAATAAAATACAAGTGATTGTAGCTCCTTTAGTATCCTCATGGCCTGAAGTACAAGCAAAAATACATGAGTATTTTTATCTGTATTTTTTTTATCCTGGACTGGAGAGTGTTGATAGCTTCAGAAGGATGGAATAAAATATTTAGTGGTCTGATGTTATTCAGCATTTGCTTGAACCTCTTGATATAGAAATAAGAGATTCAGGTAAACAAGAACTCTCCAAAAGGTTAAGGCAGTAAAACACATCCAGCAAAATATGCACATATTTAAGGTTATTTTCAGAGATATTTTTTCTTTTAGGTGCCACCATGCTAGATTGTATGTATCTGTGGAGAATTACAAGATGTGTTGTGATTCTCCCATGTGATGCCTATTTCTACATCCCTCTGGCAGACCAGGAATAAAAGCAATAGGCAGAAACCTTTTACTTTCTGCTTTTCATTCTGGCCACAGAGAAGAAAACTGAAATAGTTTAACAGAAGAGAAAAAGATTTTAATTTTCTACTGACCTATTGTGTATCTGTTTTAAATACTTGCCAATAGGGAAATCACTGAAATGAAACATTTGAAAAGCAGTTGCTTATGTATTATCCCTCCTTATCAAAATGTTAATTTGCTGTCCGAAACACATAATTGCATTTTAATCTTTCATACAGTTAATGCATCAAAAATTTTAATACCAGGTGGAGGTAAAAATTAATATCAGGTTATTAAAGGATTAATCACTAACTCAAGAAGGCATTTTTTTCAGAATTCAGATACAGATAAATAAATGCACATCATGTTATCCTTACTTTAATAGACCACTGAAGTCCAGTTTTGGAGTGATATACTATTTTATATAAACAGTACTATAGCTCTGTCTGGCAAGTGTTCACCACCATTATTGTGGTTTACTGTTAACAAATCTCTTTTGGACATACATTTGACATGGGAACACTGAAGGGATAAGAAAATTTCAGGGCTGTAAAGAAGTGAATCAATATGAGCTTGTATTATGCAAACTTATGACCTGTGAGCTTTCAGGTATGTGACAATAAGATACTTATGTAATGTTTTAGCATGATACAGGCCATAAGTTCCATGACAATTGCAAGTCATTGAAATCCTACTAAGGAGCGTGAATTATAGTCCTGATAGAGATGTAATTATTTACTGCTGGCACCATGTTGGGCTCTTTTGCTGGTGTTTTCTGTGTACACTGAAGACACTGGTAAAGATATCCTCCCTTGGTTTAGGATCAAGTGCATTGCTAGGAACAGTATAAAAACTTCTGCTGGCTAGCTATCTTGATCTCTGAAGAAAGCAACACTGCACTTCACTGGACAGAAATCCCAAGCTAAGTTTAGAACAAACCAGTTTTATTTGTTTTTTGGGTTTTTGTTGTTGTTTTTTAAGATATTAATGTCTTTTGCCCAAATCCAGGAAAGTGAGAGATTTTCCTTGATTTCAGAATATCTTATATTCTTTTGTGTTTTCTATTTTTCCTAAAATGTAACTTTTGAAGTTATCCTGTATTTGGGCATGGCATTGGTGTAAATTACCTCCTGAGGTCTCTTGTGGGCAAGGTGAGTAGCACTGTTCCTTAAAACAACCTAGAAATCTGCACAGGATACACAGGTAAGCCAAGAGTTGCTTTGGAAACATCATCTTTCTGTGTCAGTGCCCAAAGGCAAGTTGTGTCCAAAATGGCTCTGGACAGCTTTGTGTAGATATTTGAACCATTCACTTAATGACTTGCATTCTACTTTAGTAATTATGTTTCTTTTTCTAGCCAAAGAACATTGTGCAAAGAAGCCTAAAAAGGGATTTTTTAACTTTCACTGCTGACCAGTTTTGGACCAACCCTTTCTTTTCCATTGTGTAGAAATGTTGAACTTCTTCAGGTTTTCGTGACCTTTCAGCTTTGGAGTGTCCAAGTTTACAGGAGAAAGAGATTATCCAATAAATTTCAAAATGCCTTGGTTTCCACAGGAGCTGAATTTCAACTCACTGTGAGCCAGCCTCACTCTGTAAAGAGTATGATTCAGTATCTCTGGGCTTGAATAATTCTGCAGGTCACACAGTAACAGCTGCTGTGGAAATCAACAGAATCAGGCTGTTTCAGAAGTCAGACAAGGTTAGTGAACGTCCCTGCCATGCCTCAGCACATTCATCTTGGCTCCAGCCTGATTGGCCAAAAGAACGCGGTGCTATGGAGCAGGTGAATGCTGCTGTGCTCAGAGTATGCTAATGGCTTTGCTTCCTACCCTTCTCCTTCCCATTCCCTTGGCACAGAACAGTGTCTGTAGAAGGTTAAGGAGCAGAGGTGAAAAAACATAAATGAGCCAAAGCTAATGTGTTTCAGAGCTTCTGCTTCCCTTCAGATTTAAAAGAAAAGCTGTGCCACAGGAAAGAAATGCAAGCAGTGAAAATGGAATAGGAGAGCAGATGAGGGGAAATAACCTTAAGGAAGTTGGAATCAGGGAGCTGTAAAGGGCTTATACACCAGGTTGAAGAAGGGTAAAGTAGTCTGGAAAGAAAATAGAAAAGGACCTATGATTGATGAATGGTGATGTAAACCATGAACTTCAACACTGACTTCCCTGGGCAGACTAGTGTGTCTCCCTTGAAAGTCTCCTCTTAGGTAAACTGGATCACTGATGAAAATTAATGCAACAATACAGAGCAGCACATCATGAACTTAAAGTATAGTCCTGAAATCAGGGGACTTAGCTTTTTCAGGAGACAGAAATGGCCATAATACTCAAGTCACAAAAAAATAGTAAAGACATTAATACCTACAAATTCCAGTTATTGTTTCTAAGCTGGCCTAATATTAGGTCACGGCAAAGCCCATGCAAACCATGTTACAAAGTCCATGCTAATACTGGTAACTAGGAAGACACACTCTACACAGCACTTCTGCCACACAGAGTCTAAGGTTTTACGGATTCTGGGGATTTAAAGCAAATTTATAGACATGGACTCAAGAGTACCTGAACATAGACATTGATGTGTAGGAGTCTCATGTGCTGCCAGTGCTGGAGCTTCCATTACAGGAAGTGGAGAAGTAGTAGAGAATGGAATACAGCCTTATAAATGAAACAATCTCTGTCATTTGCAAAGTCATAGAGTATCCTACTAACATAGATCTGCTGGTGCTATAGAGGCCTGGCAGCTATGGTGGAAGATTTAAGGAAGAGCTACACCCTTTGGCAGAACAGCAGAAGCCCATGTGACAGGTCCTGATGGCACTAGATGCCTATATTTAGACAATCAAATCAAGCACTCCTCCAATTTACTGATGCCACCAAAGGAGCTGACTTGTCAGGAAGGAGCTGCTTGAGAGACAGGTGTGTGGGTTCTCCTGTCTGGAATGATTTGGAGCTTCGGTCACTTGGCCACACATTGGTTTCTGGTGCCATTTCTGAGGTCCAAAATATATTTGGCCAGAAGATTAGGCCATATTTCTGTTCCAGTATCTTTCTTCCTAATTATTTGTATGTGTAATGATTGTCTAAGGGTTATACTACTCAGGAAATATAAGTATTATATAGGGTTAAGCCAGCAAAGTCATGATTACATCTGACTTGTTCAATGAAGGTCATCAATAACTTTTACCAGAGGTTCAACATGTAACCTGAGAGAAAAGATAGCTCTCTGGTCCTAAAACATTAAGTTCACAGAGAATCCCCTTTAATACACTAAAATTGAGGATATCTTTTTCTTCCCCCTTTTCAGTTAGAGCCAAATTTCCAAGTATTTTGATTCAATGCTTTCTCATATTCAATGCTTTCTCATATGATTTTAGCAGGACAAAAAGATATCTGAAATGGTTCTGGTTGGCACAAATATTCAAACATAAATCAACCACAGATGTTACCCCTTAAGGGGATCATTGACACTAATTCTATTCATTTATCCAAAAGAAGCTCAGTGGTGTAGAGTCAAAAATCCCACCTCTTGCTTTGAAATATCTCCAAATTATTTTCCATATCTTCTTTCCTTCCTGTGAGCTTTGGCTTATATTGACATGGATGTTACCACTTGTGAAAAGGACTCTGTACTGGTAGTCCTTGGCAGCATCCCTTCCCCCTTGTTCGTTTCAGAGTTGATCTGGGTGGTCTTAAAGAAAAAAACCAACCCTGCTATACTTATTTGATGGTATTTGGTATTTCAAGGCAAAAATAGTAGAGGTGTAGGGAGAGGAAAGATTGGGAGGACGACCTTCCTCCTTGTGTACTTGCTGTAGCTCCATGATCCATACTCTTGTACCCAGTCTCTACACCTTTCTTCGCACACCTTCCCATGGATGTGGGTTAGGATGTTTCTTCCCTCTTTGTTTTACATCTATTAGAAAACCTAATGATTGGGCACACTTGCAAGAGGAAGGAGATATGGATTTGAATAACTTCAGGATGAAGATGTGATTCAAAAAATGGTTGTCCAAATAAATGTTGCCTCCAAGTGCCCATGGTTTTCTGTTTTGTTTACTTCACTTCGTGTTTCTGGCTGCTTAATCTGAGTGATTTTCAGTTGCCCCTTTTGAATATTTATGAAAACTCATAGAAAATTTTGGTCATTATTAAGTTAAATTAATCAGCTCTTATAGATCTTCAAGTGGGTTAAATGCTTAGTTTCTTTAATGTTTCATTCAACACCAGTAGCTTAAAGGTCCTAAGTAGTTCAGATGCTTTAAAATGTCTTAGTATATGTACCATTACAGGCCATCTGTAATACTGACTACTGGGGAGTATCAATGACACAATATTATGGAAAAAAAACCCACGTCAGTCTCATTCTCAGCTATCTGTGCTGCAGGCTCAATAAATATAGGGTTTTTAAAATAAATCTGGGGTGTTAATCAAAGCTTTCTGCACATGCCCATCTGTCATGATCTGTGATAGTAAAACCCCTGCCGCTAACAATATACAGAGAGATGCAATGACTTGCCTTAGAACTGGAAACATTAGCAAACACTACTGGATGCAAAAAGCAAATAAAAGGACAAGCCAGACACTCACAAATTATTAATCTATGCAGATGACCTTCTGTTTACAATTTAAAGTCTAACATTCAATGCACTAAAATCACCCAACCTATCAGACTATGGAACACCTTCATGTTATAAAATCATGCCAGTCTACTCAGATGTCTGCTTTCTGACATTATACAAAAAAATGCCAGGCCTTTGGAATTAGGATCAGAAAGACAAATACAGTTTACATTCTGATCAAACTGGCCTATATGATGTAATCAAAGACAAGATAAAACTGACCACCTTGTATTTGACAAGTCAATTTTATTTTATTGTTATTTTTGCAAAGGAGGAAGAAGAAGGAAAGAGAGCAGTTAAACACTGAGAGATTACAAAGCCATAATCCACAGAAAATTATTCACATGGCATACTGAAATTTTTATATTAAACCCTTCTAAAAAATGTACAGGATAGATAAGTGCCACCCCTGAAACTGTCAGCCAAGCTGCAGCAACACCTAAAGCTACAAGAGACAGATTGAGATGTAAAAGCTGTTAAACATCTCTAGTTTTGAGATTTGCAAAACCAGCTACAGTTCTATCAAGGAATGCTTTATAGATCATCCCTTGGTAGAAGAAAAAGGCAAAAAAGACTTCAGGTTACATAACTGGCATGTCCCTATGGCGGCTTTAAAGAGACTAGATTCAACAGCATCTCTGCTGACCAGGGACAGTCACAGCATCACAGAATGATAGGTGTTGGAAGGGACCTCAGGAGATTTTTTTTATCCACCCCTTGATAAAGCAGTTTCACCTGCAGCAGGTTGCCCAGGAACACATCCAGGTGGCTTTTGAGTATCTCCAGAGGAGACTTCACAACCTTCTGGTCACAACCCCATCCTGCACCATGGGTGCATGCACAGACCATGACAACAGTACTCTAGGGGTGCAGGGACACCCTCTCTTGACTGCCACAGCACTTCTGGGGTGCAGGTGACTGGAATACCCCAGGAGCACAGTCCTGCTTCTTCTGTGTCCCCACTCTGTGCTCTACCTCCTTTCTCCAGCCCTTCCAGCACCAACTACAACCCAGTGTGGGCCTGAGGGGTGTTGAGTGGAGAGGAAAAGCCCCTGATATCTCTCCTGTCACACTTGAGGAAGGGACCCCC
Organism: Corythornis vintsioides; assembly: GCA_025447755.1. Classification (NCBI taxonomy): domain Eukaryota; kingdom Metazoa; phylum Chordata; class Aves; order Coraciiformes; family Alcedinidae; genus Corythornis; species Corythornis vintsioides. Next base: position 7,585 of record JAOEGS010018682.1, read on the forward strand.
ACCTCTGGGTGATGGGCATGGGGGCAGCAGAGATTCAGAGACCTCTGGGGTCCTATGGGACAGTCCCTTATCATCTCTGCTACTTCACCAAGATTGTGTAGCAGATGAGAGATGCCTGCATGGACCAAGCCAGACCTGAGCCCAGCAGCTGAGTAGGTGAGGTACAAGTGAGATAAATCTCTTACTGTGTATGAGAGGAAAAAAAAGACTAACTGTAACTATATATACATATGTATATGAAGAAACAGGGATTTTAGACAGTTAAGGAATCACTTGAGTATCTGATCACATACTCTATTAAGTGAATAGACTTTTGAATCAATTTACTAACAATAAGCCAAGAAAAACCTGAAGTCTTAATACTTTTATCCTGGACTTTTTCTTTCTTCTTTTTTTTTTTTTTTTAATCTAAATTTTAGTTTTAGATCTTTCTCTTAATTAAATAACCAAGATTTCATTGGTTCGGCTTTAACTTTCTGAGACAGTCACTCATTTAGACCTCTTGAGATCCAAGCCTTTTGCTTTATGTACATTTGATATGACTGTGGCACAGAAAGAATAAACAACAAAGAAATACAAATCAATAATTTATTTTATAAAATAACCATACTTATAGAGCAGTAAAATATTTAAATAATAGTATGTACTTCCTAGACTTAAAGCATAACATCATATTGTTCATAATATATGGAGGTAATTTGTTTTTCTTCCTTCAATTTATTGCAACTCCATTGACTTAAATTTATTGACATAAATTGCTTTTGGGTTTATCCAAAGTAACAGAGCAAAATTTGACCCAGGTATTTCAACATTTCATTTAAATCTAAATTTATAATAAAACACAAAAACTTCTTAATGATTAATTGTTTTGTTGCTAGGCAGTCTGGCCCTGATGGGCTGTTAAAGTTTGATTTACTCTGCTGATCCATGACCTCTTTCTCTGACAACTCATTTTTTATGATTATTTATTTATATCCTAGAAGCACGTAGAGACTTCTGAGGTGACCAGGGCTTTATTGTGCTATTAGGCACTGTCCAAATACGCATAAAGAAAAATCTCCTTATTCTGAAGACTTCATTATTTATGTAGCAGGCACAGGATTTTAGGGAGCAGAGCAAGATGGAGAAATGAGCTTCAACTCCTGTGAATTGCATTTCCCAGTGTGCCATGCACTCTGCTCTGTGTAGGAGGGATGCAGGCACTTGGTTTCCATCCATCACACAACTATTTGCACCACAGAGACATGACAAGTTAGACAAGACTGGAAATCAAAGCTTGTATCTTACTGAGAAAGGAATAGACTCTCATCTATGATCTCTCCAATGGCCTTTGCACGTTACTGTGTGTACAGCAGAATTATTTAAGTCTGATGAATTTAGTTGACATAGGCTAAACAGTACAAAAGTTATTGGGGGAGAGGGAACAAACACAGCACCACACATAGTTTGAGGGAGCTGAGTGTTAGCCTGAAAACATGTTGGCTTGCATGTTCAACCCAGGAGCAGGTTATCACTGAGGTGCCTGCCTTGTGCACTCACTCCTCAGCCTGACAGCTACTTACTGCAGAGCTGGGAGAACAGGAGATTGAGCATGGGTATAAAAAAAAAAACAAACAAAAACCAAACCAGAAAAGCAGCTGGGCAATATTTATTTTGAGAACAGAACAAGCAGGCAAGTATTGATTTCCCAAAATGGTACAAGACAAAAAGGTCATATTTTCAGTCCTTGAAGCCTCGGTGCCTCACTAAGGTTCTGTGAAGCTATTTCACCAGATGTATTTGTGTTGCCTTAGCCAAATGTTTTTTCCTCATATCCCAAAGGGACTGTGTGGCAAATGACATATGAAAATTGATTGCTGAATTTCTGCCTGCCTCACAGGGTTCTGCAGGCAGTGCTGTGTGTGAAAATGATCAGCCATTGCATGGGCCACACCAGTTTGTTGCAACACCAGCTTGAGTTACAGACACGGCAGAAAGGGAGCTCTCCAGCCACCCCTGCCAAGCACAGACACAGCCATTATTTAATGGGGGGAAACCTGACTGGTTAATCCAGTACAAAAACAGATAAAGCAAATCTCAGTCTCTTTAGCACTCTGCCTTTTTACACAACGTGGCTTGCTTTTAGACAAGTCTTTGAGGTGTTAACACCAGTTTGGCAGAGCAGAGGACAGTGCATCCTGACCTGTCAAGACTTTTCTCTGTTTTCTCTTTTTTTGGCTCATCATTCAAAGCAGACTTGCTGTTCACAACAGAGCATGACAACCCAAAACTGCACAAGCACCTGGAAGTGTGAATCTCAGCTATGAGGCTTAGATTTACTTTGCCTATGCTCCACTTGAAACATTAAAAACCAAGAGTTTGCTTTTAATCTTACTTAAGATGATATAAATCAGGGATTATTCCACTGAGGTCAAGGTAAATTTGTGTTAAAGTGGATCTGAGTGATAAGCATCTACTCCTTAACTTCAACAATACAAGTTGGGCTAGAAATTGAATATGCTATCATGAGTGCTCTGAGCTATGTAGGCTGGAGAAAATACTGAATGAACCTTTGGCTTCTTTCTAAGCACAGAGATTTTCCCTCTTGGCTTTGTCCATCTTTTGCAGGGTTATATATCCTATAGATATTGGTTGCTTCTTTCCCCTGCTCCATTCCCACCTTTGTTCAGGCTGCAGTTTAGCTGTTGGTGTGCAGATAGCTGGTATTTTGGGCTCAGGGTATAGCTGCATAAATATAAAACAGTTGACCATACTGTGCCAGATGCTCAGTTAACATAACTCAGTTTGCACATTATTCCTGCAGAGCAGTCAACACGGTGCTTAACAGCCACAGTAAGGCTTATTTTATCTTGTGTTTCTCCTCAAAATTGTCTGTATTTTTTCCCCTTCACTTTGACACTGCATGCTCATCTGTCGGCCAGTGTGACTGCTTCTCTCATTCCAGGCAGGTATGTGTTTGCAATCAAAAAGACCAACTTAAGGGTAAATTTTATGCCAGATTTTATCTGCCAGCTGTATCTGCCTATTTGCTGTGTCTATCCCTCCTGTTAGCCAGCTGCTTTCTGCAATCAGCTTCCTGATGGCCTCACGATTCAAAGTTAAAAGCTGCTCACACTATTGTGCAGTACCTTCATCTTTTTTTTTTTTTTTTTTTTTTTTTTTTTTAATTTCCTCTTTCTATCCAAGCAAGAGTACAAGACACAAAGATCCTGGTGTCTCCTCCTCTCTGCAAGTCATGCCATGTGATTTCTGTTGAATGATTGTGACCAGGATTCTTATTTTTACCTTCTGACTACATCCAGAAATTCCCTTCTCAAGTGGAACATTTCAAGACAGCATAGTAAGATGTGGTAAAGACTTCGGAATAGCATGGTCTGAAAAAGATAACATGAAAGGAGTGGAAGAGGTAATTAAGATTATGGTTCAATTAGCTCCATGGGGAGGTATTAAGACTGGGCACTGACTTCATCTTACATTTTAAACCTCTTAGATACATGGACACACAACCACACGTTTGTCTGCCTGCTTTCTGAGCCAGGCATGTCTGTGAGCAGGAAGAGACTGGTACAAGACACATCACAGTGAAGCACTGCACGTGCTAACGGAGAGCAAGTCTCATCACCATGGGCATGTGTAAATTCACCCTGAATGTTTCCTTCCAGTAGCCTAGGCCTGTGTCTTTCCCCCTTATTACTGAGTATCCTAATGCAGGAATTGTACATACTTTTACCTCTTCCTCTCAAATGAAATTCATATTTTCCTCATCTCCCTCATAGGCATAAAGAGCACTTCCACACCTTCCATGTGATCTCCAGGAGCTCTCAAAAGACTTGTGTTTACATTTATTACCACTATCTTGATTATGGGAAACTCTTATGTTACCTATATGACTCTACCTTTCTTCACTATGATGAATCCCCCAGATGATCATCACTCTGCAGTCTTTTATCTGAGGGCAGTAGGATTTACAGACTGAAATAGATGCATAAGAAATGAGGGATTTGAGCCAAGGCTGGATGCCACTGTTACTCAGTCCTACACAGAGAAGGAGGGAGATATTATACGTAACTTCTAAAAATACATGGAATTCTTAGGTCAACCTCTATGTATCCCTGTTCTGCGCAGCACACAATCCATCACTAAAACTCTGTGGACTTTCCACAAAGTTGTAAACATATACATCATGACAAAGGGAGGGGAAAAGAGAGTAACTGTGACTGTGTTAAACATGAAGTTCTTAGAAAGGACACTTCCAAGGTGACCCACATCGATGTTTGAGGATGTAAACAACACCCTACAGCTGCATCTTTCCAATTGCCCATGAGTAGGGGCATCAAATATGGGGGAGAAAAGGGTGCTGTGTTCTCTTGATGTCTCCTGGATTTTTCACTTTTGGAGCAAAGCATAATTTAACTGCTGAGGCACTGTGCTGCTCTCCCTGAAGATAATGAGTAAACTCTATTAGCGTGTTGGAGGAAGAGCATGTCTGTTATTTGTGGTGGCCAAGTGTGAAAATGCTTAAGTGCCAGCACTCACCAGCAGGAAAGGGAGTTTCAGAAGTGGGTTTCAATACAGTCTGAAGGTGCCTAAAGAATTTTTGTTTCAATTAAACACTTCACCTTTTCCCATAGGCTTCCTGAATGTTGAATGGCATTTTTGTGGAAGGTGTATTTACAATACCTGCATTCCATTAGCTTTGTTTCTATTCTAAATCCTTGGCTTCTCTATTAGTACAAAGGATGATTAAAAGACTTTTGGTTTAAGTTTTCCTGACACATGATGTTAAAAGATTTCAGTCCTTTGCCAGTTATGGTATGAGAAAGACAATGATTAGACCATTCATTAGTACTTGGGCCTGTAAAACAAATCCATTTTGATCATATGACAGAACTTGAAGAACTGGTGTGCCAGCATTGTTATTTTGGCATGATGAAGTAGTGCAGAATGTTTGTTCCATACTTTTATCTCCTGGGCTTCTCTTGGAAGGAAAGTGAAAAATGAGAGACTACAAAAATATATATGTAAACATGAATGTATGAAGAACCTCAGAAAAGAAGAATGAAAGTCAAGTGTTGAAAGCCTGGTGATGTTTATTTTATTCTCTTCTTGTGTGAGTCATGTAAACCTCTGTTGTTTCTTTCTTGTCCAAATATTGATTTATTGCTTGATGGTATTCATGAAATTCAAAACTTCCTTGGATGTTGCATTAATGCTTGTATTCTTAAATCCACTTTTTTAACCTCAACCTAAACAACTTGGCTTCTTCCTCCTCCACAGTTTAAAACTTTTAACTAATAAAATGCAAATGAAGGTTCTGAAAGGAAAGGAAAAAACCCTAAATATAATCCATTGTATTCATATAGAACAGACTAATATTGATGAAAGCAATGACTAGGAGAAATAAAAAAAAAATAACAAGGGAGAAATAAAAACAGCGTTGGCTGATGATTTGCAAACAATTATTAATTATTTTTCAGCAGAGAGGAAAAAGAAAAGAATGATGGCTTTGCAGCATGAGCTCTGGCAGTGGCAAAACAGTATTCCAGATGGTTAGCTATCTGCTACCTCAAAGTACTGTCAACCAAGGCAGATTGCCCAAAGCTACATCAAGGATGGAGACTCTACAACCTCTCTGACTGACCTGCTCCAGTATTTTATCATGTCACACCAGAAAAGCTTTTTCTTAAGTGGAACTTCCTGCATTTGTATTAAAATTTGTGCTCAGTGTCTGAACACACTCCAGTGAATAACTTCTGGACAATTAAATTCACCACGATGGATCCTCTTGTGAAACTTGGCGTATCCTCTGGTGAGTGTGAGTCCACTTCTTCAAACCTCTCTAATTGAACTTGCAGGCTGTGTGTCTGAACTGGGGTGGCAGGTTGTAGGATCAGCTGAGCTAGGGTTCCCTCTGTACTTTCATGCTGTTCTACAGTCTCTAAAACAAATTCATCTCTTGAGAGAAAAGGTGAGCAGTCTGAATGAATGGCTGCTACCCCGAGGCAGTGACAGATTTTCTATAACTGTAATGATTAAATCTTTTGCCTAATGTGTTCTTACAAAGGCACTGCTGGGACAATCTTGATACAGTCTTGGTCCATGCTTTCAGAGAAGGGGTACCCATCTGGGGCAGCCCATTTCTTCAATTGCTGTATCTGAAAATCCCACAGTCAGTTATCTCTCCTGTTGCAGGATTAGTTAGTAATGGCTACAGACATTTGTAAAGAAAACATCTGTGAAAAAAGAAGCTGCTGTTCTTCCAATATTTAGGTCCACAAGCCTAAAATGTGTAAAGTTTAAATAAACAGGACTAATTTCCACCACAAATATTGCTGGAGAACAAATCCAGTTTCTAGTTCCTTCCCAGGAGCATCAGTGAATGCCTTTGCTTCACATGGTATAATGTGACAATTCAATCATTTACAGTGCATTTCAAGTGGAAAAATCCATAAAAGTATCCTATTGTGAAATGGGAATCAGGTATTTCACCTGATCCTTTCATCAAGTGTAGGAAGACTTCTTATGTGGCTTCACCAACTGAGCTATAGTGATGTTTTTCTGACAGCAGCAGTGTGGACATTAGGCAGTCCGGCTCTTGAGGAAGGTTGTAAGGCTATTCATAAATGATGGGAGAAATTCTGTCATCTTCCATCCCAACACAGAATGCACGAGGAGCCTGTAGGAGTAGTGAGCAGCTGCAGCATGGGGGAGGTCTTCTATATTTTTTCACACCTTTGTCAATCATCCAGCACAACTGTACGAGCCAAATGTAAGTTAAAGATTGGTTTTCTTCTTAACCTCACTGGCAGGGATCGTGTTGCAGATTAAATCTGCACTGTAGAGAGTGACAGATGCAAGCAAGCTCTGCCTGTTCCCTCAGATCACCAAGGGCAGTGTGATCACATCAGTTGCAGTCAAAACTGGGGTTAATATTTGCTGTTAAAAGGAGAGGAGATATTCGCTGGGACTGAGCTCCAGGCTGGCAGCCAGTTTTGGCACAAGAGCTGCCTCTTGTCTCCCACCGTGGTCAAGAGGACAGAGCAGCTCCCACCAGTGTGTAAGGAATCATGTGGACATGTCCCACACTGCTCCTCTGAGGAGCTGCTGCAGCCACGAGTAGTGCAGCCATTCCCGAGGGATTTGGAGTTGAAAGGAATCAGGCAGTGCTTGGCAGGCTGGAAGGTTGAGGTATTGGTTAATTAAAATCCTTGTAGCTTTTCCCTTCATGATAATGCTAAATCCAGGGATAAGTTGTCCTGGCAACAGCTTTGGCTACTGTTCTTCCCACCCTTGCTTTTATGCTTGTGATTAAAGGTACTTGAGTATGTAAATCACCAGCTGAGGCTGGTGGATTTATTTATTTATTGCACAGAAAGTAGCACCCGTATTAATTGGTAATACAGAGCACTTTCATTTGTGTTTGAATAATAAAACAATGTACTCACTCTTCAGATCTCAGTCTTTAGCCAACAACATATATTATTCATTGTTTCAAAATATAATAAAGATACATACTTAATATCTGCTTTCCAATTAAACTTTATGAGTGGGGGTTGACTACGGTTATATTTTTTGGCTGTGCTTTTTAATTTTCTTCTAATGCCTCCTTGGGAATTCAAGAGGTGGCTTCAAGCATAAACATCTCGAGTGTTAAAATAGCATAGTATATCTTACGGTCAAAATGTTATTACAAAGATTTGTGGGACTATCAAATGTGGTGACTGAAAGTAGTCATTGAACCTGCTTCACTTGATTTCTCCAGTAGGCTTTAGTGTTTGAAATTTCAGATGAAGCAAATGGCATCAGAGATTAAGTGGCCTGTTCCTTTTTTGAGGAGTGGTGTCAGTTGACTAGTTGAAAACTGTGGATGATTGGTAACTTGTGCAGATCCAATCATATTTTTATTATTCATTATTATTTATATTATTATTACTGTAGTTGTTATTATATTGTATAGTAATTATTAATAATGTTGTTGTTATGCACATTACATGTTTACTAAAGAGTCCTCAGACATAAGTGAGATGTGCAACCACATATTTATATCTCTTGCCTTACTCAGTTATGTTTATAGGTTGTGTTCTTTATAAAAATGATAGTTTTAGTCACAGGCACTTCTTCTGGAAGAGGGGCACAAGACCTGATTAAGCTGGTTCCCCACTGTAGGCTTGTGTGGGTGTTTTTTACAATCTCCATTTGGTGATTCCCAGGATTAGGCTTGAGGCAGACAAGATAGTTCCGCATGATGTTAAGTCTGTGTGGCTGAGACCTTGGAGACTGAGGTCATCCCCTGTACTGGAGGGATCAGTCCCTTCCTGTCAACAGCCTGGTGGAGCAAGGCAGTGGGAACAGCCAAAGCCTAATAGTTTGGGGTGCTTGTGTTCTTTAGAAAATATTTCAAGAGAGACATATACCTTCCTTTAGACAATACATACTCTTCGGTGTAAGTGACTTGAAATGTAGCACTGACTGTGTCCACAACCACTTGGTGTTCCTGCCTCAAGTCAGCAAGGACTTTATCCAGAATACAAGTTAGTGATGGTACTGGAAGAAAAGACTGGAAGGACAAATGCAGATACCAGATGCTATAATGACTAATGATTTCCTGAATGAGGAGATGGAGGATGCATCAGTTTTGCAATGGTAAAACTCAAATAAGGAAAGTTCTACTGGTCAATACAGACAGAAGTGACAGTGTGTCAATCAATCATACAACATGGCTCAAAGCAGATGACCGTGGTTGAGAAATAGAGATATCCAGGTCTCACTGTGATAAACACCGTGTGTGGCTGGGTCTGTTCATAGAATCAGAGAAATGTCTGGGTTGAAAGGGGCCTCTAGAAGTCACGTAGTCCAACCCCCTGCTGAGAGCAGGGACATCTACAACTGGAGCAGGTTGCTCAGAGACTCCTCAAGACCCACCCTGAATGTTTCCAGGGATGGGGCCTCAACCACTTCCCTGGGCAACCTGTTCCAGTGTCCACCACTCTCGTGGTAAATAACTTCTTCCTTATTTCTAATCTAAATCCAGTCCTTTCCAATTAAAAACCATTGTTGTGCAGGCACTTCCCTTATGTCTGTTTGTATTGAATGCAGATGGAAAAGAGCTGCTCCTAAGAATCGCCCTCCTAAGGATTGTTATTAAAAGGTACCCAAATCACCCCCAGGGTTTTCTCTTTTTCCTGTGGCTACAGAGGAATTTTAAGGAAATTTGCATCAAAACTCAGACAATGAAGTTTTGTCTTGTACAGGCCTCCTTTATAGTTCCTTCAGTTCACTCAGACAAAGAAGATAAAGAACAGGAGGAACACAATTTTAAGTACTCCTGCCATTTTTGTATCTCTGATATGAAAAGAGCAGAAAGCATTTCTGAAGATGCAGCTGGCTGAGTGGACTAGACAGCTCTGAGATGCCATACCTGGCTGGCTGGCAGCCCAGACTCACTGCAATTGAGTCTGTCTAAATGGAGATCTCCAGCAGGCTAAAGAGAAAAGATGTTCCTGTTAGGAATTCTATGCCAAAAAAGGATGGGAAAATATTTTCAAGACACATGTAAATAGGACTGTGCACTTTCCAGAAGGATGTTAAGAAGTGGAGATGGAGAACTGGATAGATTTCTGGCTATGAGAGGTCACCGATCAGCTGTTATTGACATTGGTGTATGGAGTTAAAATCAAGAGGGCTTGGGAAGCTTCTGATGAAGGGAAACCAAAATAATAAAATAAAATAAAAAAAGACCATTTTGGAAATGAGCATCTCACTTGGTAAGAGTGGTAGGTTTTTGTTTTTTTGTGGATCACTGACTCTTACTGAGGAGACAAGGAAACCAGTCCTCAGTAGCTGTCAGTATCCAGGGAAGAAGGCTGTTGCCAGATGAGGTCAAATTAGTAGCAAAATACATTCAAGTGAGAAATCAGCATATTACTAAATTGAGTTGAGAATAAAATTAATCAAAGCATCAAGAGACACAGAGAAAAGACATTTGATTAGCTTTCTGCCAATAAATGGGAGATGAAGTGAAAAATGGTAAGGATTTGAATCTATTTAATAATTTTTTAACCATTTGGATGATTAAGCCTGATAGGAAGGTCTGTGTGACTGAAAAAATAATTTTAAAAACCACAAAACAGTGCTTTTGATGAGTGTACTATGTAAAGGAGACAGGTATTCTCCCAAAGCTCACAACTGGGCAGTATTGCAACAGACCAGCAATCCAAGACAGAGTGCAAGATGGCTAAACTCTTACAGTGGGGGAAAAAATCCTTTAACATCTAGGGTGGAAGATTGTGAGATATAGACAAGTTCTTGTTCTGAAAGAAACAAAAAGTTTTTTAATTTTAGCATCTAAGCTTGGGGAACTCCTCCTTAAACATCATTTTGAAAGATTAAGAGGCATGGATCAGAAACCCGAAAGATACGGTTGCTTAGGTACAAATGATTTTTACTTGATTACATTTGCAAGCAAAATAACAGAACTAAGATCAATGGACTAAAATAGATATTTGATGTTTTAAAACATTCTGTTTCATGGAAATGAAAACAATTAGGAGGTAAATCAGCTGGGGAAAATATCAGCACACTGTTGAATTGTGGTTGAGTGTGATTGCAGAACATTGCACTGGGTGCTTCAAAAGCCGCATTCTGACAGAGGGAATGGAAGATGTTGCCAGCTGTAAAACCAAACCAAACAGGGAGAAGCTTGAGGAATCAGGGGGGATGTGAAAGGACTTTATAAAAGCAGTGTCAAGCAGTGCAGATGTGGTAGGGGAGAAATAAATACATATGGGTGAAAGCAGGTACCATGCATTTCAATGCAGCTACTAATAAGCCTATCAGAATTTTTCTGTAGGCTTTACCACAATGGAAAAGCAACAGAGAGTAGTCAGTAACAGGTACAAATTAGTAAGAGGCATGAGAAAGTTTCCACTGCAGGAATCTCTAAGATTAAGATTTCACTTGCTTTCTAAAACAGTTTTTTTTAGTTCCAACAGTCTTAATCGAACAAAGTGTTTAGTTTGTTTTTGTTTTTGTTTTTCATGTGGTTGGTAAATTAAACATTGTAATGTTTTATTTTGCCTCTTATTATTATATATATGCCTCTGCCTTTATATTGTGCAGATTCTTAAGAAACCAAGAAGGTAGGAGACCAGCAGAGGACTTGTAGAAGGCATACAGGAGAATAGGTGCAGGGGGCAATAAGTAGGAAATAAAGTCATGGGCGACATGTGGAGAAGAAAACACAACAACCTTATTAATCTTTTGAGTATATGCAAACCCATTTCTCCTCTTGTTTGTTTGTTTTGGGTTTTTTCCTCAGAGGATCACAGATATTGGAGGCCTCAGTGCAGAATCATGGTCTGGTACTGAGTTCATAGATCATTACAGAGAAAAAAAATGACACAAAAATACTACATAAAAAAAGTGTAATTTTTTTTAGAGTGATTGATTCTGTCTTCTGGGGTGTGTGCATTTTGCGTTTGTGGACCTTTCCATCCAGCTTACTGTGTGTGTAATTTGGAATCTACTGTGGAAAACGTTTGTACTGTAAGATCTTTGGAGCAGAAATTTCTTTCTGGAAATTGAAAATATCTGCAAAGTCTGTGATATCACAGGAAAATTGACTTGTCAGAGGCATTCATGAGACAGGATGAACATAAAAGTTCTCTCTTCTTGTAAATACTCTTTTATTTCAGCTGCATCCTATGCACTCTGAATCCCATGCACTTCTCTCTCCTCACAGCAGTTTTTGCTGGTTATTGGCTGAGGTGTTTAGTGCAGAAGTCAGCATCTAATAACTAAGACTTAACTGGAAAACAAACTGAGGGATGCTTCTTCTTCTCCAGGCTGTCAGACAGAAAGAAAAAAGAAAGCAAACAAACAAAAAAACCCAAATCCTAAAAATGCTGCTGTCTTGGAACTGCATCTTCACTGTTTCAGTTGTGTCTGCATTGCTTAAAGAGATGGTTACAAAGACAGAGAAAACTAGCTGGAGTCTAAGGGAAACTCTCCTTTGCAGCCTGGGTCAATCTGAGCTACAAGGTATCTTGTCCAGCTTCCAGCCAGCTGTGCTGTCTGCAGGACCAGGGCAGGAGATACTACAGGGCTTTTGCAGGAACTTTCGTATTTCTGCTGTGCAATGATAGCATGGCTTACACGCTGTGTCCATGGGGATACATTAGCTTCTTTTAGGGATGCTGAGCCTCTCCAACATCCTTCACTGTCCCTCTTCATCTGATAGTTGAAATCAATCCTTCAGAACTATTAGTTCAACTAATGACAACTGCCCAGAAAAGTGACTTCCAGTGAACTCTCAGTGTCTCAGTAGATATCTGAAATAAAATTTTAAGATTCCAAAGTATAGCAGCTGACATTATCCTGCTCGTGCAACTCTCTTTGTCTTCCTACTTTAAAGGTGAAGAATTTCAGTCAGAGAAAAAATAAATAATCTGTGAATATCCATTATAGCCCTTTGGGCAACTCCAGCTGTCCACCCTTGCAGACACACTGTTGAAAGTGGCCGTGCTGCCCACCTGCCTGCTGCTGCCTGAAGGCATGAGATGTGCCAATACAAATGGAGTCTGCTCCAGGCACTTTTCTGCTGGGGTGAGGATGGCTGGACGACCTCCAGCCACAGCAGTTCATCTGGCTTGTGGTTTGCTCTATTCTTCTCCAAACACTCTTTGGTCATCACCTCCTGGCCCTGCAGGGAAGGAAATGGGTAACTATCAGCAGCAACCCGATCCACACACCCAGGACCTTCCTGCTTCCAAGAGTTTGGTTTGCCCTTCTCATGGGACAAGAGTGCTTCCGTGAAAAACAGTATCTGGGAACAGACTAGAGGAATTAACCTCTAGTTAATAACACTGGTTATTTCCCATGGGTTGTACATTGGTCATCTGTTAACCATCAGAGAGAAGGTTCTGGAAAGAACTGTAAACTTCCCGGTTCATGAAGATAAGGAAATGACTTATCAAATTACTGGTAAGTGATGTGACAACCATCTTCCCCTCAAGCCAACTGTCAGAAAAAAGGCAGATCCTATGGTAGCTTGCTGCCCACCTTTAGCTCAGTGGCATGGGGACTGTGTTACAATTCATTCACCAACCTTACAAACATTGCTGTATCTGCATACGTCAGGAATTCATGGCTTTGTTTTCAGGAATGTTCTGCTGCCATTTCTTAGTTGTATAGATTCCTGGCCTTCTTTTTTTTTTTTATTTTGCTAAGTTTCTTACATTTGGCTTTTAATGACCTTCTTCAGGAGGTTTTAGTTCTTATTCTTTTATTAGTATGCTCAAATCCCAAATTTAATCTCTGAGATAGTTCATTTTATATGCAAGCGTGGTCATCCCCTTTGTTTTTCTCTTCAGATAGATCCTCATGCTTTTCACTCTTCTTTCCCTCTGTGTAGTTATGCTCCCCCATGAGCTCTTTCTCAGGAGCTTATTGTTTCCACAAAATCATTGTTTGGCTGAAATCTGTCCCATCTGGATAGGCTTTTTGTACCTCAAAATGACATTTGCACATCACAAAAGGAAAAACTTCCTTCTTTTTTTTTTTCTTTATATGAGCTCTTCAGTCATTTAGTGAAGTCCCTATTTTGTCCTCTCCCTCTTTGGACTGAATGAGTAGTAGGCAATACTGCAGAGGTTACTTTTACAAAAGTCACCCTCACCCTTTGTCCTACAGCTTATATTAGTTCCTCTAATTTCTTGTCTGGCTGTAGTCTGAATTTGGTGACCTTGGGGCATTGAAGTTTGGTGGTATTTTTTTTTCATTCTCCTGTCTTATAATGTAACTTAGGAGATACTACTGCTGTATTTGGTTTACTGTATCTCACTTTCTTTAACTCTGAAACCCCTTTGTATGTTCCTGGCAGGCTTCTTCAATCAACCATCCACTAGAGACATGAACAAGCCATTTGGTAACCAGTGTTCACCTCAGTTTGCTACTTGTGCAAAAGACAAGCGAAATGAAAGGCAAGAACTAATAATACAATGATACATAGCTAATAAAAGGAGTTGCATTTAATGCAAAGCAAAATTATTGCATAGCACATAGAGTTCACTGCTAAATACTGCTGTAGTGAGTAACTTATTTTAATAGAGGGTGTTTATGGATGTTAGGAACACGGGATTTTTAAATGGAAGATAAAAAAGGTGCTGAGATCCTCAATGAACCTCATAGACAGAAACACTGAACACCTGTGTCCAAGTCCACTTCTTCCCACCAGAATCCAGCAATGGCCATGTTCTCATTTAGTCCAGCTGGAAGGAGAAAGTGCTTGTCACTTACTGAAAACCTCTGTGACTTGCCAAGGTGACAGTCTCTGCAGCCCTTAAGGCCAGGAGGAAAATTCCTGAAGTGAAGGGCTCTGAACACTGGGGAAAGATTCCTGTGGGGCTCTAGTCTCACTGGCTGTCTGATCTGGCATTATCACTTTGATGCTATATAAAATAACAAAACACAAATAAAAAGTATAAAAATATTAGCAAAGAAATGTGGAGTGAGCCATAGGCAAGTACCATCTCTTTCTGGCAGTATATATTAGGGAGTGGTTGGCAAAATACTAGAAATTTATAGGTCACTACATCCTCCTAACCTGGATGGAGGTTCCTGATCTGAATTCTATAGCTGAATCTTTATGTCTGATTTCTCATGGCAAATGCATTATTCTTGCATGGACATGTAAGTGAATGTTTTTTAACTATAGTCTCATTCTGCAAAATCATTTCACTGAAGGTCTGTACTGCAGCTTTAGGTGGCAAATCACTTTATATCATCAGAGAGTGCTCTCTTCCCAATATCCAAGGGCTCTCTATTGTCTTTCCCTATCCTCAGATTGGTGCCTAATGCTTATTTAACCCAGGAAGAGAGTTGGGGAGTGAGTGCAGCAAAACCAGGGTAGGGTTGACAGTTATGGCCCCCATAACAGCCACAGAGGGAATGAGGCATATCTAACTGACTGACTGTTATACATAAAAAAACCTTCAGCCATCATAGATTATTTCTCTGCAATTCCACTCTCATTTTTCACTAGTAATTGTTAGTGTTACTTGACATTCCATCTTCCAATTTCCTGTGGTAATGGACTCGAGACTGACAAACAAAGTGATGAAATACTGCTTATCTTGGTTTTATTTCTTCTCTGAATAAAGCCCTGGTGGACAAAAATGTCTCGTACAGAAAACTACTCAGTACTGATGCACTTCATGATAATTCTGTATTTCAGCTCTTCAGAACTATCTGATGACCCACAATTTTTCTATATTCTAGCAACAATAAATGTGCTAATTGGCTTAGTATTTGGTTGTATGCTCAGTGTGTTGAAAGCGGGTTTCCTGCTCTTCAGGAGAATGATAGGTATCTGCACATCTGAAAACTTGTGGGTCTGAAAAGTTCCTGAGACATTTATCCTTATTTATTCACACACGTTTTTTGGTACTGGAGTTCAAGATAGGATCACCTGATCCTCTGGGCCCTGTCATCCATGTTGCTGGATGAAGGTTGCAGAGTTACCAAGTTCAGCTGCATAAACTAATGATGGAGATTCTGACTTTTCTGCTGCTTTTCTGGGAGTAATTCTGTAATGCTGTCTGAAAACTTGAGTAACATAGTCCAAATACAGCAAGACTTTGTAATATGTTTTTGGGAAAGCTTTCTGAACAGTTATCAGCCAGAAGCTCCCTCAGAAGAGGCTTCCCTTGTAAAACTCTGCTATGGCAGCTACATGGAGGTACAAGCAAAGTAAGGAGGTGATTGGTGTCAGCCAACATGGCTTCACAAAGGGCAGATTGTGCCTGAAGATTTGGTAGCCTTCTGCAGTGGGGTTACAGTGCTGGTGGCTAAGGGGAGAGCAACTGGCATCATTTGTCTGGACTTGGGCAACCCCTTTGACACCATCCCACACAACTTTGTCTCTAAATTGGAGAGATAGGGATTTGGCAGATGGATCTCCTACAATGCCACACGTCCTTTTTTTGTGACTGGTTTGCTATATGTAGATCTGGCAGACCTGTGGGTTGTAAGAGCACAGGCCCAACTTGTGTCGAGCAGAGAAACTGTGCTATGATGTAGAGAAAGGGATTCCATGGAATGCAGGAAAGGGGTGACTTATTCTACTTTGCCATCTTTATACCTGTATCTCTCAGAAGTATGTTTTAATTTGTTTTTATGTGGGCCAGAAAAAATCAAGTGTTATGATTGGTTCTGTGAGATTGACATAACTTCAGGAAAGCTGGTAACTGGAAAGAATTTATAATTAAAAGATTGTTTATCCTTAATAGCTGAAGAAGTAATAATTTTTGTTCAATTCTGTGCATTCATGCCTGATATGTCAGGGATAGAATTGTAATAGAAGCAACTTCATTCAGATGATGACTGTGTATTTTTTACCACCTACATTCGGTTGCATATTTTTTGAAATGTTGAAACGTAAAAATTGCACAGTGCTCAGGCACAAAACCAACCATACCCAGTTCAGAGAGGCTTCTGGAGCGGTTTTGATTTTTAGCATAGAAGTTGCTCCCAGCATTTACAGCTACTTTAACTCAATTTAGTTGACACAATGTGTAAATCTACACCACACAGTCTCTGCACTAGCAAAGCTTAGAAGATTTAATCTGCATATTTTTATCCAGACAGAAATACACAGTGTAGTTCTCTCTCCCCTTTTAATAAAATTATCATCTGGTGTCACCATCATATATAAAATTTGTTTTAATGTCAAAATGATTGACATTACATATTTTTAAGGTCTATTTTGTTTGTTCATTGTTACTTCTAACCATGTGTTGATTCTGAGTACTCATTAAGGTACCATTTCTCCTCATCTTCACCAAACATATTGCAAAACTCCCAAGAAAGCCTCTTGTAAGTACACTTGGATGACCCTATTTGGGCATCATCTGCTGGCAAAAGCTCTGATGAGGCTGATGGGAATATTGGCTACTTCAGAGTTGTAAATTTAGCCATTGCATTGCCAAAAGTGAGAAATACTCTGAGTTTTTAGAGGCTTATTGATGAAATGTTTCCTTAGGGCAGAAATTCAGTCTCTGTAGGCTCCCAGTCTCTTACCAATAAAAAAGTCTTCACTGTAACTAACAGGAGGTTGTCTGCTTAAGGGTTGTTCTTGGTTTGACAGCTTGGGAAGGAAGAGCTGAAACTTGCAGCTGCCTGCCCCACTGTTTCAGGTTCAGCTCCACAACAGCTCTTGCCCCAGGGCAGAGCAAGAGCTGAGGGACTGAGGCCATGGAGGCAAGAGGCTTAGCTCATCTCCAGAGACAGCTGCTCTGCCTGCACTGCAGGAGCTTCTGATCTACCTGATGGTGACTACCATTCATTATGGAAAACTTACCACTTCTTGTAGGATGACAGAAGTGAACTGAGAAGGCCACATGGGGAGAAAAGGGATAGCTTGGTGCAGGGTTGGTATTCAAAACTGCAAACACTCACAAAAATGTATGTGTGTGAAAAAAGGTGGGAGTGGGGGAAAAATCCATGAGGAGCATAAAATATAGATACTTGTAAGAGTGAAAAGAAGACTTTTTCCAGGTTCCTAAGTTCCACAAGAGAACAATAAGTATAATCATTATAGTGATATTACAGTATATTTCAGAATATTTCAGCCACAATAAATGCTCAAAAATACCTGGTCATCTGGCATGGATAAATGCCTGGAAAAAGGGTGAAATCTTTATTTAGTTATTTGCACCCCTAGGCAGGTGTCAAGCACCCTCACAGCCCTTTTGTTCTCCCTGCACACAACATTGACCTGACAACCAGTCCCAGTGAGCTCTGCAGTCTTTTTCACAGTGATACCTGTTCTCACTCTGGCTCCAAAGGCTCTGTGCCTACTGGAAGCAAAATGCTGTTAAAGACTGAAGAGAGAGGCATAATACCAGATGCTCAGTCCCATGGTGCAAAATATGCCTTAAAGGATGATAAGAAAAAGTTAATTCCCCACTAACTTTTCAAATCAAGAGCTGAAAGCAAATTGTGTGCATAGCTGTAATTTTCCACTGCAAATTTGTTTGCTTTTCAATTTTATCCACACAGGGAACAGTTTTTGGAGTTGTTCCAATCAATTGTTTTTATGTTCATAGTTTAAGACCTTAAATCTTCAAATAACAATAATAAAAAAAAAATAAATTAAAATAAATATATTTTTTTAAAGCATCAGTTTAGAAGTAAAACTCTGTCATGCTTCTTCTAGATGTAAGGATTTCTAGCACTTGGTATGTAACTTTAATTAACAGTGACTAATCTCCACAAGCACTGATTCACCTAAAATGGGAAGTTTGATTAATGGCTGGGAAGGAATTGAGCTGAAAGGAGAACATAAGGATCCAGCTTGAGGCAGTGTACCTTGAATCACATCTGGTCTTTCTCAGTTATAGGTCTAAACTGCCCCAGATTGAATAAATTTTGATCAAAAGTATGAATCTTATGAAAGTATCATCTCTAATGTGCTTAGAAATCAGGTTGCAGTGGAAGCAGTGTATCTGTTCTTGTTTTCAGAAGAGAGTTGGTGTTTTTCTTAGGCTTTAACTGCAAGGCAATTTGTCCCAATTCTAGTTACTGGTGGTCAAATTTTGTTTTGTCTCAAGTTCTGCAAGATTCCAGGTGTTTAAATCTCATGAGGCAGGTTCCCACAGACACCATAAAATGTTTCTGGTTTTCTGATCCCTTCAATTAAACTGGAATCATTGCATTTTGCCAGGGTGCAGCTTGGCAAAGCTAATTGTAAGCTCCAAAAAGCAAAGACAAAAAAATGCAAGTGATGCAGAAAATTGAGGATGTTTTTTAATGGTATCAGAGCAAAAAGAAGAGAGATCATAAAAAATGAAAGGACATAGTTTTGGTCACAGGTTTATCTTGCTTTATTTTTGTGCCCTGTTCACTGCACTCAAAGCTAAAGACTTTGAGAGAAGCTGTGGTGGGGTTTTTTTGTTTGTTTTGTTTTAATTTTAGTTTGTTTTAATTTAAATATGAACTTATGAAAAAACAAAGAATGTGAAATGGCCAGAGATCTGTGATGGCTTACCAGTCTGATTTCTGATTCACTGGTTTTTTCACTTGCAAGGAGTTTGACTAATAAAGTTGGAACCAGTTCAAAACAACAGAGGCTGCTTCTTTTACTCATATCTCAGACCAATAATATCTTGTCTACTGATGTCTGGTAGAAATCAGAGGACAGCTATCATGTACCTTGCTATTACATGTGCATAATTTACCTTAGGAAATATAAGAATGGATGAGTGTAATTTTTATCTGCACATGGGAACAGAAACCCCTGCATCCACCCTGCCAGTACAATTACCAGAGTGATAATAACATTCTGCTCCATTGGGGAGGGAGGGAAGTCAGCAAGTCAGAAATGCTTGAGCAATGAGAAGTGATCCTCACTTCTAATCAAAAGGATTTAGACTCTCTAGACCTTAGCACGGAGCCAGCTGGATAATTTGATGCTATCTGTGAAGAACATTAGAAGAAGGGTATGAACTTGAAATGTGCACTGAGGAATCTTAAAACTGCCTTTCCACTGTGTGGTACTGGTTGTAGCTTTTGACATATAGCAGAGATATCTCAGGGCTTCCCAAATGTCGCTGCCTAATAATAGCTCTGGGATGGATGTTACAGTGAACACTTGCCAGAGTAGGAGTTATTGTGGCTGTGGCTGATCTTGACTCCAGCTGTGGGGGAAGGAAGGAAGAAGGAAGGAAGGAAGGAAGGAAGGAAGGAAGGAAGGAAGGAAGGAAGGAAGGAAGGAAGGAAGG